>CP139507.1:453731536-453943669 GCA_021014915.2 Artemisia tridentata subsp. tridentata
GGGTGTTACAGTGGTGGTACAAAAAAAATAATAATACTCGTAATAAGTTCATGCATCAATGCATGGGGCACTCAAAAATTGTTGCTAATATATTGTATTGTGTTTTGAATGCATTTTTGCTTCAACATTTGGAGCTTTAATTTTAAGATATGTCTTATATATGAGATTACCACCTGGTTATTATTACATCAAATTGTTTACATAATGGTTTAGTGTTTACACCTTATAGCCTTATAGGTGCATGTACAAACATAAGTGTTTAGAACACCATTACCAAAACATTATTTAAAAAGATCATAGATGAGGATAAACGGGTAACTAATTTGTATCATGCACTTGATTCAAGGATAACCCGTTGGTGGTGGAGGAGCATCCTGATCTGGTGGTGGAGCGTAAGTCTGATCCGGAGGAGAAATATACAGATCTGATGGCGGAGGGAACTGACGTATTGGTGGTGGGGGTAACCCCGGAATGTAATTGTAATCTGAGTAATCTGGAGGAGGATAAGTGTTATCCGGAGGAGCGTACGCCTGAGGTGGTGGAGATGAAGGGGTAGTTGGAAGAGGTGGAGATGGTAATGGTGTAAGTGGAGTTGCTACAAACTAGCTTGCACGAGACACAATCGACAGTGCAGTCATCGGGACAAGACATAGGACAAACATGATCCAAGTTATAACATAGTTAGTATTTTTTTTGTCCTTACAAGTAGCATGGCTAAGGGTGTGTTTGGTATGCTGCCATGAATGACAATGGGTATGAGTTTGATAGTAGTGGTGGGTCCCACACCTATGAAAGATTTATTCCCACCTCTCTTGATGTATATGGAGTATGGATAATATCTCACTTTCATAGTCATAGTGGTGGGCCCTCTCATCTTAAACAAACACCCTTAATCACTTTCATAGTCATAGTTTGATTCCCATAATGGGATACCAAACGCACCCTAAGACTCTTAGCAATTGGCCAAGCTGCCTTACCAAGCATCACAAGCATTACAAAAGCATAAACATCACAGGTCATGATAATGTTATTTATGAAGGGGAACTTGGTTCCAAATGTTTTTGTGTAACATTATACTCAATTTATAGGTACTGAAAATGGAGTCTGTAAGGCCTATGATCTAGCTACTTTATCACACAATAAGGCACGTATGGATCATATGTATGTTGACACAAGAATGTAATGTATGCCGTATATATGTTATAGAGTAGGAGATGAAGAGAATGATTTCAAATATAAAACACACATACAAACACTCACACACGTTCTCACAATCACACTCACACGCACACATACAAATGAGGTGTGGTGAGGTGTATATAGTACAAGCATAACGAGCCATGGGCTTTCTATGGGCTTTCTCATGGACTATGTATTGGACTAGTAGAACTTAACTTATTACATATTAGATTAGTCCATGAGCCCTTAGACTATCCTATAACATAAACAACGACTTATTACAAAGTTGTAATAACGTAAATGACCATCACTTTTTATCAATGCTAACAATCTCCCCCTAAGGGATGGTCATTCAAATGACACTCCGTGTGATTAGGTCTTTCGTCTTCTTGTTCTTGAACTTTGTGTGTCGTTGTAGAATAGTCTTGGTTCTTTGTTCCTTCATGCTTTGTGATCTTTGAGATAATCGTCTTTTGGTCTTTCTTGCCTTTGTTCAACATCTTTCACATGTTTGCAGTGTCGTCTCTTCCAACATACTCATACTTCTTGATAATACTTTGAACTTCATACGTATGTCTTCCTCACTTGATACATGAACTTGTCCTTGACATCTTGATTAGCTTTTTGACTTTGTAGTAACACTTTGTCTTCAACTTGATCTTTTTGTCTTGAATATTTTTCACTTGAGCTTGTTGAGGATGATCTTCATAAGTATGAGTATGAGGAGATGTGGATGTTGTGCTATATGATGATGGTAAATGGACTTTCCTCAGTACCTGCATAGAATAGTTACTAACAAAACGTCCAGCACTTACAGGTTTGGGCTTCGAGATTGTTAACAGCATAGTTTGAAAACTTTCTCTAATCCTTACCAAGGTCGTTCCTGAACCGGATGCCCCCGAGAGACACTAGTACAAAAATGGGATTTCGTCACACATGCAGTTTTTCGAACGGCCACACAGTAACTTTTTTATGTGACTAAATGTACCAAAATAAAATAAATAGCCACACTTGATCCGAATTGTGTGACCATTTCAGAATTACATCTGAGGCTACAGCCACACATTTGAATATTTTCGTGACTAGAGATATCTGGTAAAACTTGTTTTGATTTTTTAGTCACTTATAATTTGGGACGTGTGACGGATACAAATAAGTTTGAAACATTAGTCACACTGTATATATACATATATGACAAATATATGTCACACAATTGAAAAGTGTGACCAAAATCCATATATGGTCACATGAAGTAATTGTGTATGTGGCTAAATCATATATTCAAGTTTGTCACACATTACTTAAATGTGACCGCTAGTTTTTGTTGAAAATTTAGCTACATGAATTTGAAATGTGTGACAACTGAAAAGTAAGTTTGAAGCATTAGTCACGATATGCATTTAAAAGTGACAAATATATGTCACACACTTGAACAATGTGACCAAATATCATATATGGTCACACTTTTGCTTTTATAGTTCAAATGTTTTATAAACTGACTTTACAATATTTCTCAAATTTTGATATCTCCCTCACATATTTTCACTACTCCCACCCACTTTTTTCCCCAAAATCAAATTTACATTTTGATTGTCCCATACAACCCCACTTATCTCATCCTATTTCTCTCTTCTCTCTTCTCTGCCGCCAACCACAAACCCCATATACACACCAATTGAATTAGGGGAAAATAAACAAACACCATCAATCGTCATGGTAACTACACTTTCTTCTTATTCTTCAATTTCTTTCTTTGTTAATTGATTTTTTTTTAAATTGATTAATAGTGAATTGAATTGGATTGTGCAGTTTTCAATAGTAGCAATCAACGATGCTGCTGATGCTCATAATAATGACGATAGAAGAAGAAAAATGCAATTGGAAATTGCCCCTACCAAAGAAGCCCAGGTATCTCAGTCAATATAGCAACAAATATGCTCCTGAACACTATCAATTCCTAAACTTTGTATACTTCTAATTCACATATCTTGGTTTTCGAAATCAGGAGTTGAGGTGAGATTTGTTAAAATTAAATATGCTCCTGAACACTGTCAATTCATAGAAAACACCAAAATTAGAGGTTCAAAGTTTAGTTACTTAATGTTTGGCTAGTCACTTTCCTTTTTCTGGATTTACCAAAAAGAAAAATAATGAATAACTTTGTATAATTATTATTTTTTAAAGTTATAGTATATATGCACACATTGGTTTGCATATGCATAAACATATAGCATATAAAGTATCTTGGATAATGCGTGTATTTAATTATATAATTTTGTATATTCATTCCTTAACTTTGTATACTTCTAAGTTCTAATTATATAATTTTGTATATTCATTCCGTTCATTAGTGTTGGTCACAATTGTCACCTTTTAAGGCTCTTAACTGCTAGCAATCTTCAGTTCCTGAATTTTGTGTCGTTGATTGTGAATTGTGATAGGTGCGTTGCTGGGGACTTATGAAGACAATAGGTTCAAGTCAGAGTCTAAGAAGCTGGCTCTCAAGTCCATTGATTTTCTTGGTCTTGGAGCTGGACCCGAGTTAGAAAAGAAACACAAGTACACTCAGGATGTTTGTACAGGAGTGATTTTGGGAAAAGAGCTAGTAAATGCACCTCCTAATGTACTTACCCCTGGTTAGCTACCTTTTCCCCTCACTAATGCTAATGCTATAATTCAGTGTTCATTTTCATTCTTTGTTTCAAATATATGCTATTTATGCAGAGGTTTACTGAAATATCTTCTGTATTTGGTCATGCTGCAGATGTACTAGGGGAAGAGGCTGAAAAGATTGCTTCGGCATTCAGTGATGTTTTTACAGCAAAAATCTTGGATGAAGAGCAATGCAAAGAACTAAAAATGGGTTCTTTTCTTGGCGTCGCTGCTGCTTCCACAAATCCTCCTAAATATATCCATTTATGTTATAAACCACCATCCGGATCCGTCAAAACCAAGCTGGCAATAGTGGGAAAGGGATTGACTTTTGACAGGTAATTATTATACTTGTAAATGAAAAAAACATGTTTAATAAATATATTATAATTTTCACCTTTGCTAATATTAATCTTTTTGTTGTATGTATAATAATTGTTTTTCTTTCCTGCAGTGGTGGTTACAATATTAAGACTAGACCTGGTTGTTTAATAGAGCTCATAAAATTTGATATGGGAGGCTCGGCAGCAGTTTTAGGTGCTACAAAAGCTCCTAGTCAAATTAAACCATCAGGAGTTGAGGTGGGATTTGTTGAAATCAAATTTACATTTTCCTTGTTTATTAATTGCTTGTATAGAAGAGGTTAACTAAATTTTTCTTGTTTAATTGCAGGTTAGAGGTCAAACAATCAGCTGAAGGAACCCAAGAAGTTCGAGGACTCTCTGAGGTGCCTGTGCACAAGACAGATGAAGTTTGGGAATTGCTTAAAAGCGGGAGTCGTCACATGACTTGGTGAGTGGCGCCAATCTAGTTTGCTAATTATATTGTCTGGGTTCATAACATAACTTTAGCTTTACGAAAGAACATAATAAAGTTTTTACATAATGTTAACTATAAACATAATTATTATCTTAGATGTACGGATCTCATTGGTTAGACATTAGGCAAAAGTTGAGTGATATGCAGGTTAAATAATTGTAACTACATTTTGGTGTTTCTTATGTGACCAGGTTATGATTACTGGTGATCAAGCGTTGACAGCTTGCCATGTTGCTCGTGAAGTGAATATAATTTCCCAACCGGCATTAATTCTTGTTCCGACGAAGAACAAGCAACAATTTGAATGGGTTTCGCCTAATGAAACAGAAATTGTGACCTACAGGTAACATAATTTTGCGAGCTAGTGATTTTCTTATAAAATTTGGGCTGAGCCTTTATATGCTTGCTATATGCAATGAGGAAATGGTTTAGTTTGATGGTTATTTTGTTGTATATGCTTATCACATTTGCTGTATAAACTTTGAGCAGCAGAGAAAAACTGTATACTTGTCCCATTTGCAGAGCACCTGTTATACCAAATGAGGGTGGGACAAGCACAACACGCTCACGAGCTGGCCCTAATCGTCAAGGTTAGAATTTTATACATTATTTCGAATGTAAAATATTAGCTAGTTTGTACAAACTACTAGGAGTGACGAGATTTCCATGTTAGTAGCATGTCTTTTTAATGAAACTGGCCCAGTTGGGGGGTGGGTAGGTGGGGGGAAACAAACGTGTTTTTGTCCCTTCTTAGATATAAGTAAAAATAGTGCGTTAATTCAGAACCTGATTGAGGTATGAGAACCTGATTTCTCCTTTATGTGAAAATCTATGAGGTTGCAGTCAAAACGTAAGAATGGTGATCTTCTTTTGAGTTTAGTACATAAATAGCGTTTAGATATGATTACAATTAATTTGTATTATATATTAGGGGATATTAGCGGAAACTCGCAACACACATTCAAACATTTTTTGTATTACAATTAATGTCAATACGGATTATGTTTACCAATAATAGCAAAACATTTTTCATTCAGTTAACGATAATAACTATGTAATATACCTCATAAAGTGCTTTTCAAACAAAATATATATATACCTCATGGAGTAATGGTTGCTATGATTGATTAAAAAGCAAAAGTATGTTGCTAGTTCTGTTTTTATTTTTTTATAGGACGTATTGATACCTCTTACTGTTTCACACAATGATCCCAATTTATTAGAAGACTTTAGGAGGTTCTAACTTCTAAGCATTTGAGACTTTAGATCTTTGACCTGTTATTAATTAAAATTAAGATGATGGAATTGGTTGAAAGTTGCCACCTCTAAAATGAATATGATCCTATTGTTAGCACACTTGTAAAAATTGTCTTTTGAGTAGGATGATGTCTCCCCACTATCTGCCTTCATTGAACAGGTTTCGCAAGATCAGCTTCAACCGATACAAAAACCTGCAACCGAGAAAAGCTCTGTTGCAGAAAGCAGCAGCAGCACCAGCAGTTAGGAGATGGATCTGCCTGTGACTACTTCTGATAGCAAAGGGAAGGCCATTTCAGCATCATCTTTGTTGGTTTCCGGTACTGACCAAAATCAACACGGGGTGGTTGATAACCGAGATGATGTGAACATGACACCATTGTAGATGAGCAGATGATAGATCCATCTAATCCTTCATTTAGTTAGTACAGGTTCTTGCGATTTCAGAGATTTGTTTTGTGCCGTTAGATATTATTGTATGAGTAGATGGATCATTTTTAATACTGCTAGTGTATTAGTTACAACTGTTAGTTATAAGTTAGTACTGTTGGTTCATATAGTTAGTACTGCTGTTAGATATTATTGTATTTGAATTTGTTTTGATATATATTTGAATTTGTTTTGATATATATTGATTTCTTAAATGTGACTAAAAGATGTATATAGTCACACTTATTAACACTTTTGGTCACTGTTTGTTTAATTCGTTGTGTGACTAAATATTACAAAAGGCCACACACACAAAAAAAATCATGTGGCAATTAGATGATCAATAGTCACATAAAATACACATTTCTTCACTTAAACAGCATATGGTCACACTTATTAACAAATTTGGTCACTTTATGCCTAATTGTATGTGACTAAATACCCAAAACAAACATGCTTAGCGTGACTAAATATTACCAAAAGCCACACAAACTAAAAATTCATGTGACTATTGGATGATCAATAGTCACACAAAATACACATTTCTTCACTTTAAACAGCATATGGTCACACTTATTAGCACTTTTGGCCACTTTATGCTTAATTGTATACGACTAAATACCCAAAATAAACATGCTTTGTGTGACTAAATATTACAAAAGGCCACACACACAAAAAAAAATCATGTGGCAATTAGATGATCAATAGTCACATAAAATACACATTTCTTCACTTTAAACAGCATATGGTCACACTTATTCACACTTTTGGCCATTTTTTGCTTAATTGTATGTGACTAAATACCCAAAACAAACATGCTTTGTGTGACTAAATATTACAAAAGGCCACACAAACTAAAAATTCATGTGACCATTGGATGATCAATAGTCACACAAAATACACATTTCTTCACTTTAAACAGCATATGGTCACACTTATTAACACTTTTGGCCACTGTTTTTTAAATTGTATGGGACTAACTCGAAAAAAACAACACACGTTGTGTGACTAAATCATCACAAACGTCACATTTATTATATATTCATGTGGCCATAGGACGGGAAATAGTCACACAAAACTGATAAATCCAACAAAACTTGTGCCTAATTTGTCACACATATTCGGGTTTTGGTCACTCTTTTTCAATGAAAACGGCCACAAACTAAACAATGTGACCATATGCTACCTACAGTAGCGCGACTTGTTGTCACACACACTCAAAAAAACGTGTGTGACTATATGCATATCGTCACACATTTTTGGTTTGACGAAAGCTTCTGTACTAGTGAGAGCTAACTCAGATACACCGAAGTGTATCAACGATTCAGGTGAGCCGCTGAAGTATACTGGAGTATCACTTCACGACTGTAGACCGTTTGAAGCAAATAACCATCATGATATGTAGGCAAGATCCGTAGATCTCATTAAGACTCTTGTCCACCTTGTGTCCTTTTTGGCGAACACAGGTGTATTATATTGGAAGTGTGTCCTAAGAGATCTTTTAATGAATCTCATGGCTCTAGACTCGATTATGTACATTTTTGGTTTTAGTAGTCGGAGGCATGGAGCAGAGTGCCACCTTTTTCAAAATCAACACATCTCGCAATGAGAGGCCGATAGATCATGTATGGTTCTCTGTGAGAATGAAACAAATATATTTTAAGAGATATCTGAGTGGCTAGGAGGGGTTGTGCAGCCCGTCACTGGGTCCATGACGTCTTGTCTTCAATATCAGTATCATCTTTGTGATAACCGATAGCAGATGTATTGACCCGGTTTCTGCTCTAAGTTTTCATGGAGGGCTATTTCTTTTCACCCTTTCATAAACTTTTCTTTTTCATTCTTCAACCCCTTCTTTCTCCTTTCTCATTTACTCCTTTTTTCAATCTTACCTAAGGACTTCTAATTCTAATCTATTGGAATTGTCCTTGGGTAGATCCCTCCGGCTCTGGCGGATCATAGGACATAAACCTAACCATAATCACCTTATTACTCCATGATTATCCTAGATTTATTGATCACATGCCATAAAACCTTTTGAAAAATCTCTCAAAATGTTTATGATTAAACAAATTTTTGTTAACACTTCGAGAGTTTTGCATTTTCTGAAATACTCCCCCTACACATGTTCTTATGCATTTTAAGATAAGTTTGCACATGGTGGGCAGAGTTCACACATTTGAATTGATCGATTTTTCAGTGAACATGACCGTTGCGAGACACGTTTACATCACTAGTTAGACTAGCTTGAAATTATTACCCGTCCTGGTCAAATTTAAAGAGAATCTCTCAAATTGGTACATTCTACTCAGACAAGTCCTTTGCGAGACACTTTTACATCACTGGATAAGCCAGCTTGAAATTATTACCCGTCCCGGACAAGTCTTTTCGATTAATGACTTTTGATTTTCGTCAATTCGAGGGCAAAATCTAAGTTGAGCTCTTTTGTGATTCAGCTACGATCTTTAAACATTTTTGATCAAATTTTAATCACGTCTTCTCCCCCTCAAAAATAGCATGTCGTGATATTTTTGATATCAACTGATTAAAGGAAAGTTTTTTTTTTTTTTTTTTTGAGAGATAGACGGATTTTGGTTAAGCATGAAATTGGAACATTTTGTTTTTGATTTTTATACTCCCCCTTAAATAAAGCATAGTTTTAAACATAGAGTTTAAAATCAATTTTACAAGTTTGGAGGGAGTTATCTTGAGCACAGAATAATTTGAAAGATTTTGAAAAATCTGTATCATGTGCTCAATGATTCGTTATTTTGTCTTTGAAATTACGAGTCCTGATCTGAATTAATCAGAAGTCATAATTGTAGCCCGGGTTTCGTACTGAAGTATACGAAAGCCATTGTGAAGAAATTTTTTAGAAACGTCATGTAGAAAACATTTTAGGGAACTATCACTCAAGCATCTGTACATGTCTGTATCATTGTTGAATGACATTTCTAGATACGTACAGAATATCAATTATACGAGAGACATCTCGTGAGAAGAATATTTTTGATTGTTTGATTTTATATTGTTTTTGTATTTTTGAAAATTTTCTATTATTTTATTTTGTTTTTTTTCAAAAATATTTACAGCGAAGCTATTTTGAAAACAATTTCAAGAAGATTCGAGAAGACGATCTAGCTCCTCAGGAGTTAGGCTTCTCATGCCAATTCGTCGAACTAAATTGTCAAACTGTTCTTTTGGAAGGCTTTAGTAAATAGATCGGCGAGTTGGTATTCAGTCTTCACGAAAAATAATTCAACAGTACCCTCTTCTACATGTTCTTTGATGAAGTGATAGCGGACTCTAATATGCTTGGTTTTCGAGTGTTGTACTGGATTGCACGAGATGGCTATGGCACTTTTTGAATCACAATACAAAGGTATTCTGTAGAAAGTAAATCCATAATCTGTGAGTTGTGTCCTCATCCATAGAACTTGGGCACAACACGCAGATAAAGACACATACTCGGCTTCTGCGGTTGATAATGCAGTACAATCTTATTTCCTTGATGACCAGCCTACTAGTTTTTCACCCAAAAATTGTGCTCCACCTGATATACTTTTTGCTGTAACTTGACAACCTGCATGGTCGGCATCTGAAAATGCTATTAGTTTAAACTCGGAATCCTTCGGATACCAAAGTCCCATGTTAATGGTTCTTCGTAGGTACCGAAAGATCCATTTGACCTCTTGGAGGTGAAGTTCGGTAGGCCTTGCCTGAAGCCGTGCTAATAAGCAAACAGCAAAATGAATATCTGGTCGACTAGCAGTAAGGTACATGAGAGAACCAATCATGCTCCGATATTTCTTTTGATCGATGGGTTTACCAAATAAATCAGCACCAATTTTTAGTGAAGTGACCATTGGTGTACTAACAGAGTCACAGTTTTCCATACCATGTTTTTTTCAAAATCTCAATTGTATATTTAGCTTGATTAATAAAAATACCACAAGGGGATTGGTGTATTTGTAAACCAAGAAATAATTTTAGTTCCCCCATTGATGCGCAACATCGAAGCTTTAAATTTATAAACAAGAATTACCGATTAACTAGGAACACATTCGGTCAAGTATACCCTAGTCATATGTAGTATTTGGGGTTGGTAAGTCAAGGTTGTCCCAAGAGACTAGGTTGCACTCAAGTGTCGTTTGTTTGTTTAAGCAAGTAACAAGTTGATGGTTATGATTGTCACGGATCAAACCAACAAGAAAAGCAATATAAGAACAATCACACAAAGAACATACATGTTTGGACAAATGATCACATGGATATTAGGATGGTTAGTTTGGAAAACATATTATCAAAAGTAATCCTTACGACCTTTAGAACCAATAATAATTTAGTGTTTTATAAATCAAATATGTATAAGCCTCAATCAAATGGTCATGTCATGAGCCTTATGCCTATAACAAGAAAGAATCCTTTCGAACTTTAGACTTTGATGTTATTAATTCGTGAAGTTCCATTTACTTGAAAAATGATTAGAACACATATTCAAAATATGCCTTTCGACCCTTAATCGTCACAAAGTACAAGACCAAAACATTCGTCGACTAATGAATTGAAATCAACCACTATTGAGAACCCTTTCGACATTTAGACTCAACAATGATTAATCAAGACAATAAACAAGACAAGTTCCAATTTAACCAAATATGATGTTATCATCATATTCCAAACAAACACTACAAATATCCAAACATCCCTTTATCACAAGTTATCATAATATCCAAACAAGTATACAAAACTATTCCATGGTTATTTCAATCAAACACAAAGATTCAACAATCATGGTAATCATAAACATCATGAAATATAAAAGTAACAAGGTTTACCCAAAGTATGAATTACAATAGGCAAAGGTAAAGGATTTATAGCAACCTTCAAGCATCCAATCAACTATACGCTTTCTACCAAGCCGGAAAATAATACCCAACACCTTCTTCCATGTGTTTGAGCGTTCTTCTGAAATCTTTTGGGAGAGATAAGTTGGTGAAAATTCGTCCTTAAGGGTGGAGGGTAGAATTTCACAATGAAAACCAAGCCTAAGCACTCATATATATAGTAGAAATCAACCCTTAGCCTCTAAGTATGAAACTTGGGCACTAAGTGTCATAAAATACCAGGAAATGGAGTAAATGGAGGTAAGTGATCGGGCTTGGGGCTTAATGACACTTAATAATGCATTAAAAATAACTTGGGAAGGTCAGATTGGTCCATCTGATCGGATACGGGACCATACCGATCGGATGGATGAAAAAGTTAGCTTCATCCGAATCGGTTGAGGGCCAATACCGATCGGATGGAGCATTTTTGCCAGAAATGATAAACACGAAAGTTGTAGATCCTTCTCTCCCGGTTCCGTGGCCGCTTGAATCATCTAAATCCGAGTTCGTATGCTGAAATTATGGCTAAAATGGTGGAGGTTTGTCGAGAACAACGAGTCTTCCATTATTTCTTTGTTTTAGCTTCTTTTCTTCATTTCTTTTCTCGTTTTCCCTCTTGTGCTTTATTTTTTAGTCTTTGGAGTGACAACTTCATGACTTTATCTTCTTGAATATACTCCAAGAGACTCGTTTTTGTCGGAAATTCTTTGTATATGCATAAATCTTCGTTTATTGATCGTTTCTTTGTCTTTTTCTTGGTTTTCTTTGTCGTGAGCTTCCATGAACCTATAATAGAAATTATACTTCATTAAGTACCATAAGTTCATAAAAGTGATCAATATATATGCATAAAATCCACGATAACGCTCCTAAAAACATGTACAATTTGAGCGTTATCAAATTCCCCCACACTTGAACTTTGCTTGCCCTCAAGCAAATCTAGAAAAAGAAAAATCGAAATTCATACCTAAATGACAAAACGAAAAGAAAATTTTAAAAATTTTGAAATTTTTTTTTGAAATATTGATTTTTTATTATTATTATTATTATTATTATTATTTTTTTAATAACAGAGAAAATGAGCGCAAACTCCCCCACACTTAAGGGTTTGCTTGATCTCAAGCAAATATTAAGAAAAATAGATCCTACATGGTGCATGAAAAATGATTATAAAAATTATGATGCAAATCTACCAAGTACAAGTATAAGATACGATTCATCGTTTTTAAGCGTTATGGTGAAAAACCGAGATGTATGACAATACCCATAGATTTTCTTGCTTGAGTAACATTTCTAAACACCTCACGAAAAAGAAACAAAGTATAATTCACTCAATCACTCATTTATTTAGGTAGTGGAGTATATATAAGAGAAATCACACTCATTGCTCAGTCATGATCCGTTTATTACCATAGGCTTGTACAAGAAACAAAACTCCACCGATGTGGCATAAGCGCCAAGTGTAAACATCTAAAAAGGTCTTTTATTCGGGTTGTAATGTACAGGCTTCGAGGTTGTACCAGGCTTATGTTTAAATATCTCATACAACAACATATTAGATCGCTAGCGCGAATTCTTGATTTGCTCGAACAACGGATGGTTACTAGGGCATATCTTGGATTGCTGGCGCGCTATTCACATAACGGATGGTCACCAAAATACACACTAGATCGCTGGCGCGTCATTCGATCACTCAAAAACCGGATGGTCACTAAAATATTAATGCACTACATATTTTCACAAAGCCATCACTATATCCGGATGCTCGAAAGCTAACAACGAATAAAGTAATTTGGTAAGGGTAGGGATAAGGCATGGGAGTATTTATGAAATTGGTTTTAAAAGAAAAATAAAGTCAAGTCTTAGTCCCATTGTTGCTAGTTACCGAACAAACCGCAAACCCGTAAATAATTATAGTTAGCAACTTCCTCTTCTTTGAACTTTCCCATATCGATACATCGATTCGCCATAATAATATTCCTCATATTTAGCTCATTGGCTAACAACACATAACTTTCTTTCTTCATCTTCATATATAGCACATTGGCTATAATTGTCACCTTATAGTTGCGATGATTTATCTTCTTCTTTTTTCCTTTTTTTTAATACTTTTTTTTTCTTCATCATGCATACACATCTCCCCCCCCCCCCCCCACACTTCGTATAAGCATACACCACAAAAATACAAATAAGAAGTATGCATCCTTCGTCTTTGTCAGAATGGCACACACAACAGGCAAAGTGTGGCTAACTATCAATCATCAAAAACAATCCAACATTCCAAGCAACTAGCAACCACCATTTAGACTTCGACTAAGGGTTATGCTAAGGTTTAAAGTGTAAAATATTTTTGTATTTTTCTGGATGTAACACAAATGAAAAGGATTGGTTCGGAAGGTGAACTAAGGGTATCTAGCGCTAAAGATAAACGCTCACAAATGGGTTTCAAATACGAGGTTAACTAACCGATGTGGTTAGCAAAAATTATTTTGTAAACGGATGGCCATTTGGTGTTATTCCTAAGGATGCCTCTTTATCACACGAATACACTTATATCACACGAATGTGATCTTACTGCGGTTTGGTAATGATTTACAGGTACAAGTTCTAGAATAAATAAAATCACCGGCATGCTCATAGCAAAAGATCCAAGCATAAAAGATGTATGCTATATACGAAACAGGCTCAAATCCTCACATATTAGTGGAAAGGGCTATAATATGTGCTAGCAAATGTTATCGATCCCAGAATGGATTGCAATATTAATCGGGACACATCTCAATTTTTTCAAAATTACAGATTTCACCAGTGGATTGATCCAATTATTCTAATATATTATCCAAAAAGCGTGAAAACAATTAGATCACAAGGGCAAACAAGTATACAAAATTTTAAATTGGCCCCAAAAATTATAAATTTGAAAAGTAGTTTCGTTTTTTCTATTTACTTCCCCCCACACTTAAGTTAAGCATTGTCCAAAATGTAATGAAAATTAACTTCAAAGCATGTAAAATTGGGAAAATAAATAAATAAATAGTCCAAGAGAAACGAAACTTCCCGGGCCAAGAAATCGCGATCGAACTCCATATGATAAGGTGCTAAGCAAATGCTAGCATAAGCTTATGAGATCAATCAATTTCTCATTCAACAAAACATCTCCACACCAAGTATAATATCACCAATAATCCAATCTCCAAGAGCTTATTAAATTCTAAAACTCACTTTCGTAGGCATCACGGTTGCATTTAGCGTATGCAACAAGCCTTTTAAACCCCTCGGTGGCCCGAGCGGACGAGTGAAGTCTCGTGAGGGTTTCCAGTGAACATACCCACAAAGTTCAAAACATTTTTATTTTTAAAACAAGTACTTATTTATTCACAACGTACTAAATTAACAAAATTTAAAATGAAAATTTTTTTAAGTAGAATAAAAGAAATGATGCTCTTGCAAAAACCAAAAGACATTTAAAATTATTCGATTTAAAAACAAACACACAAAACAAAATACGAAAAATGAAAATAATTTTTTGAGTAAACTACAAAATACATCCCTGTGGTTTGGTCAATTTCACACGATACATCCCTCCCAAAAAATTTGCGCCATACACATCCCTCCGTTAGTAAAAGTCAAACACAATATGTAACACCTCGATCTTCACTTTGGATGAACACCGAGTGCTTCCACTATGTCACACAAACACAAGCTTCTTTGATGACTCTCACTAACACATTTATAGCACAAGAGTAGTATGGATCATAGGTTAATTTTCAAGTCAAATGCATATTAATCTTCAAAGAGAAAAGTAAGATACAAAGACTTGGGTGTTACACTCTCTCACACACACACTCTTTTTCTTATCTAATAATGAGGCACTTTTAAACTAAGGATGTGTGTGTGTGTATATACGAATTCACAGCCAACCAAATGGGTATTTGGTGGGCTTGACTTTGGACTTCATGTGGGCTTTGTATCTTGCGCTACACTTATACAATTTAAACACTTATTGTTCTAATGCTACAAGCCCACTTTACAACATATTACATGACACACTTAAGTCTAATTGCCAAAATGACCATCACTTCAAAGTAGCATAAATTCAATGCTAACAATCTCCCCCTAAGGGATGGTCATTTCAAATGATGCTCCCTTGATTGGTCTTTAGCTTTTGACATCTTGAACTTCGTGTGTCAATGTGTAATCTTCTTCATTCAATGTTCCTTCATGCGCTGTGATCTTCATAGAGTCGTCTTGTGGTCTTCCTCGCCTTGATCTACATCTTCAGTTCAGCTGCATCGCCGTTGTAGATGATGATGGTGAATGGACTTTCGTCGGTACCTGCATAAAACAGTTAGCAATAAATCGTCCTTCGGCCATCATGTCGTGAGGCAAGATCTTTGGATCTCATTAAGACTCATACAACTTGTATCCTTTTGAGTGAACACAAGAGTATTTCATAGGAAGTGTTCCTAAGAGATCTTTTGATGAATCTCATGTCTCTAGACTCAATAATGTGCGTTTTGGTTTTAGTCGTCGGAGGCATGGAGCAGAGTGCCACCTTTTCAATATCAACACATCTCGGAGTGAGAGGTCGATAGATTATGTAGTGTTCTCCGTGAGAAATGAAACAAATATCTTTAGAGAGATATCTGAGTGGATAGGAGGGGTGGTGCAAATGCGTCACTGGGTCCATGACGTCTTGTCTTCAATACCAGTATCACCTTAGTGAGTATCGATAGCAGATGTATTGACCCGGTTTCTGACCTAAGTTTTCATGGAGGGCTATTTCTTTTCACCCTTACAAAAACTTTTCTTTTTCATTCTTCAACCCCTTCTTTCTCCTTTCTCATTATACTCCTTTTTTCAATCTTACCTAAGGACTTCTAATGCTAAGCTATTGGAGTCGTCCTTGGGTAGATCCCTCCGGTTCTGGCGGATCATTGGACATAACCTATCCATAATCACCTTATTACTCCATGATTATCCTAGATTATTTGTCACATGCCATTAAACCTTGTGAAAATCTCTCAACGTGTTTATGAGGAAACACATTTTGTTAACACATCGAGAGTTTTACATTTTGAAACACTCCCCCTTCACACGTGCTCATGCATTTTTGAAATAAATTGCACATGTTAGGTAGAGTTCGCACATTTGAAATGATTGAATTTCAATGAACATGACCTTCGCGAGACACGCTTACATCACTAGTTAGACTAGCTTGAAATTATTACCCGTCCCGGTCATATTCAAAGATCATCTCTCGAATTGGTACATTCTACTCAGACAAGTCCTTTGCGAGACACGTTTACATTACTGGTAAACCAGCTTGAAATTATTACCCGTCCCGGACATGTCTTTTCGATAACTGACAGTTAGTTTCGTCAATTCGAGGGTTATCACTGAGTCTTGAGATTCCAACCACAAAAACTTTTTGATCACATTTTAATCACGTCCTCTCCCCCTTATATAATAAACACTTAATCTCCCCCTCAAAAATAGCATGAAGTGGTATTTTTGAAAACAGTTGATTAAAATGAAACTTTTTCTGGAGAGACGGACTGATTTTAGCATGAAAATGGAACATTTTTCTATTTCTACTCCCCCTTAAACAAAGCATTTTATTTAAACAATTGAGTTTAAAAGCAGTTAAAGGTGTTAGAGGGAGTCCTCTTGAGCGCAAAATTCATTTAAAGACTTTGAAAAAAATCTTCTTGAAATCATTTTGATTAAGTGCTCAAGATTTTTGCTTTTCGCCATTAACATTGCGAGTCCTGATCGGAAATAATCAGAAGTCATACAATGTAGCGCGGGTTTCGTACTGAAATGCACGAAAGCCGTAATGAAGAATTTGAGAAACGACATGTTTTAGAAAAACATAAAAAATAACTCTCGCTCAAGCATCTGTAAATACCCGTATCATTGTTGAATGACATTTCTAAGTACGTACAGAATATTGATTAGACGAGAGACATGTCGTGAGAAGAATATTTTTGGTTTTTGACGTTTTATATTTTTTATGGCTTTTTGAAATTTTCTGTATTTACAGTATAGATTTTAACAGGTATATATTTACAAAAATATTTATATGCGAAGCTTGTTGATATATAAATCAAGAAGATTCGAGAAGACTTTCTAACTCTTCGGGAGTTAGGCTTCGCATTCCAATTCGACGAACTAAGTTTTCAAACCGCTCTTTTGGGAGGGCCTTAGTAAATAGATCGGCGAGCTGGTATTCTGTCTTCACGAAAAACAATTCAACAGTACCCTCTTCAACGTGCTCTTTTATGAAGTGGTAGCGGACTCTAATATGCTTGGTCTTCGAGTGTTGCACTGGGTTGCACGAGATGGCTATGGCACTTTTTGAATCGCAATACAAAGGTATGCGCTCGAAAGAGAAACCATAATCTGTGAGCTGTGTCCTCATCCATAGAACTTGGGCACCACACGCAGATAGAGACACATACTCGGCCTCTGCTGTTGATAAAGCAGTGCAATCTTGTTTTCTTGACGACCAGCCTACTAGCTTTTCTCCCAGAAATTGCGCTCCGCCTGATATACTTTTCGCTGTTACTTGGCATCCAGCATGATCGGCATCTGAAAAGGAAATTAGTGTAAACTCCGAATCCTTCGGATACCAAAGTCCCATGTTAATGGTTCTTCGAAGGTATCGAAAGATCCGTTTAACCTCTTGGAGGTGAAGTTCGGTAGGCCTTGCCTGAAACCGTGCTAATAAACACACAGCAAAATGTATATCTGGTCGGCTTGCAGTTAGGTACATGAGAGAACCAATCATGCTCCGATATTTCTTCGGATCCATGGGTTTCCCATTTAGGTCAGCGCCAATCTTGGGTGAAGTGACCATTGGAGTACCAACAGAGTCACAATTTTCCATATCATGTTTTTTCAAAATCTCAATTGTGTATTTAGCCTGATTAAGAAAAATACCACGCGGGGATTGATGAATTTGTAAACCCAAAAAGAATTTTAATTCTCCCATCATGGACATTTCGAATTTACTTTTCATGAGATTTTCAAAATGTTTTGAATGTGTCGGATTAGTGGACCCAAAAATTATGTCGTCCACATAAATCTGAACAATCAAAATGTCATTTTTTGTATTTTCTTGTAAACAAGGTCGGATCAATTGTTCCTTTGGTGAAATTATTTGACAACAAGAAAGATGATAACTCATCATACCACGCCCGTGGGGCTTGTTTCAAACCATAGATTGCCTTCTTTAGCTTGTAGACGTATTCCGGATGATCTTTATCAACGAAACCGTCTGGTTGACTCACATACACTTCTTCTTTCAGAGTTCCATTCAAGAACGTCGTCTTGATGTCCATCTGATAAACCGTGATGTTCTTGTGAGCGGCATAAGCTAAGAAAATCTTGACAGCTTCAAGCCTTGCGACCGGTGAGAATGACTCTTCAAAATCTATCTCTTCTTCTTGTCTGAATCCCTTTGCCACCAGACGAGCTTTGTTGCGAATCACAGTCATAAGCTAAGAAAATCCTGACTGCTTCAAGCCTTGCAACCGGTGCGAATGACTCTTCAAAATCTATCCCTTCTTCTTGTCTGAATCCCTTTGCCACCAGACGAGCTTTGTTGCGAATCACAGTCATTTCTTCATCCTTTTTGTTTTTCCATAACCACTTAAGATCAATGACTAGTTTGTCAATTGGTCTTGGAACTAAATCCCAGGTGTCATGGATTTGAAATTGAAGAAGTTCTTCCTGCATCGCTTCAATCCAGGCATTATCTGCCATTGCTTCCCGAATATTCTTAGGTTCTATGAGACTGACTGAGCAGACATAGATGCACATGTCGCAATCAGTGTGAAGCTGTTTTCTCGTCTGTATTGGTCTTGAGGGTTCACCAATAACCTGTTCAATCGGATGGTCTTTTGTCCACTGTAATGTTGAAGGGTACCTTGGACTGAATAACTGCGTGTTAGTCGGTTCATGTAATCTGGAAGATGATTCACCAGATTCCGTTCCAAACGGGTTTTCAAAGACTTCATCGTCTAACACAGCATTGTTTTGTTCTTGCTCATCAATTCTTGGTAGAACAATTTCAATGAATGGAGTTGCTAGAGTAGATGTAGAGGATGTTGATGTCGAGGGAGTTGGTGCGTCAGCTTCAAATGTTGTGGATGCATCTGGATTTGGTGGAGGTGGTGGTGGTTGATGATGTTGAGTGGATGCAGCGGAATGTTGATTAGATGCATTTTTCGAAGCGCCACCATAGTATTCATCGTACATGAACTCGAAGAAATTATCCAGTTCTTGAGTTGTGGGTTGTTCATCATGAATTGATTGAGCTCCTTGAGGTGCGAGTCCCGAACTGATATGTCCGGAAGTCATCGGGTTAAGCGCGGGTTCTAGAGCGAGTCTCTCAGAAGCCATTTGTGAAATTTCATCAAACTTCACATTCATCGTCTCCATTATCTTTTTCGTTCTCCTGTTATACACCCTGAATGCCCTCGAGTTTTCAGAATAACCAATGAAGATTCCAATATCACCCTTAGCCTTCAACTTTCCCAGATCTTCCCTGTCATTTGTTGGATAGCATAAAGCGCCAAATACATGAAGATAAGAAATATCCGGTTTTCGGTTGTTTATAAGTTCATATGGGGTTTTATTGAATCTTGGATGGATTAGGGATCGGTTTTGAGTAAAACAAGCAGTTGAAACAGCATCAGCCCATAAGAATAATGGAGCACTGGAATAAATCAGCATAGTGCGAGCAGCTTCTACAAGGGTTCTATTCCTTCTTTCAACTACCCCATTCTGCTGTGGAGTTCTAACAGCTGATGTTTGGTAAGTAATACCAGTTTCTTCAAAGAATGTTCTTAACTCCTGATTGACAAATTCCGTGCCATTATCCGTTCGCACTATCCTAACTAGAGCTTGAAGTAGAACTTGAATCCGCTTCAGAAAGGCGATGATGGTGCTTGGTGCTTCATCCTTAGATCTCAAAAACTTTACCCATGTATATCTTGAATAGTCTTCAACAATTACAAGAATATATTTCTTCCCATTTATGCTTTGAACTCTCATCGGGCCACATAAGTCCATATGCAACAAATGCAACCTGTCAACCGAACTAGGTACGGATTTAGGTTTGAATGTTGCTCTTTTGCTCTTTCCCTTCTCACATGATGGACATAGGTGTTCTTTGGTGTATTTGAATTTAGGAAGACCGGAGACGATGTTGTCTTTGGCAAGCTTGTTGATCGTGTCAAAGTTCAGATGGGACAAACGTCTATGCCATAACCAGGATTTTGTTTCACCTGCCCTGGTCATGAGACAAATCGGAGATGAAGAGGCCATTTGGTTTATGTCAATTGCGTAGAGATTGGTGCCACGATTCCCAATTAAGAGATCATTCCCCACCAAATTCCTAACAAAGCAAGTGTTTCTCCTAAAAGCAACCTCTAAATCTGCATCACAAAACTGTCCGACAGAGAACAGATTGTGTCCCAACCCTTCGACATAGTAGACCCGTGTGATCAAGTAATTCCCAAACTGAAGATCACCATAACCCAGAATAGCTGCAACATGATCATTCCCAAACCTTACAGTCCCCATGAACTGCCATACAAAGTTGATCAGCAGCTTCAGATTCCCGGTCATGTGCTTGGAGCAACCCGAGTCTACGATCCAAAGACATATTTCGATAACCTGCCATGAACAGAAAACACTTGCATTTGGAAACAGTATTTCATTTGGTTCCATGGGTTAGGGGTAACACATGAACCACATACACAAAGATGGTTTAATTTTGTTCTAAGGGAACAACTTTTTGTTTGCCATTCTTACGTGTAAACTTTCTACCAGTTGGTTTCCATGCACACAGCTTAAGATAGTCCCTAGGCAATAGAGTACTAGATATGGTCCTAGATACAGCAATGAGACTGTTAAGGTATCTAGTCTTAGCACTAGTTCGTGTAGGAACATCTTTCTGTTCAGGCTTATCATTCACATTATCAGAAACATTATCATCACAAGTATTTTCAGACAAAGATTTTTCTTGCATTAAACAAACAGATTCATTACATGCATTCAAAACACTGGTCTATTCGTTACATCCAGATGATATTTGTTCCTTATTTGAAAGCTTTAAATTCCTAGGGTGTTCTTCTACTTCCTTGCATTCACTTTCAGAGACAGGCGATACTCTAGATTTCTTGATAGTGCAACTAGGCTTTCGCTTGCTCCTAGTGGTGCTTTCTAATCCTGTAGAAGGTAAGGCACACTCATTAGAATTTATGATGTTGTCCTGAGATGTTGTAGCATTCCTAGATTCATTTGGATTATCGTTCTTACTTTTGTCTAACGCTCTAGATGTTTTAGGTTTAGAGGTAGACGCAGTAGTGGGACTAATCCTATAAAGGCCAGGTGCTATTACATTAGTGTTCTTGACAACTGCTTTCTCTTTTTGTTTCTCATTAGGCAAGGGGGTTAATGGTGCAATACCCGTAGTTTCCTCACCCTGCCTTTTTTGACTTGCAAGCTGAGACTTCAAAAGATTGATTTGATCTTGCATATTTTTGTAAGAACGCTCATACGACAATTTGTCATACTTGCATTCTTCCTTTTTTTGTATCAAGTTGTTTAAAATATGTGCAATTTTTTTTTTCAAGTTTCAAAAGCGCCTTTTCATATTTTTCAACAATTTGAGAAGTCTCAGCTCGAAGTGTTTCATCATCCTCAACAGAATATGTTTGGAAAATAATAGACATGATATCGGTCGATAGAGCTTCGAAAGAGAGAGAGTCATTTTGATGTTCCAAAACTTTTATGTGTTCCAAGTATTCATTTGCTTCCTTCACTAAGGATTTGTGGTCCTTAACAAATTCTGCAGACTCTTTTAAAAGATTATTTTCCACATTTTGAACAACCGCATAGATTGCAGCAACATGTGGATTAATTTCCTCTTTAAAAATCTTTTTCAGTTCATCCTGAACACCCGGAAACCATTCAAACTTGTTATTGTTAATTTTGGAAGCCACAATACGTTGAAGTTTCTCAATTCTCTGTTTAAGATCGACCAAATATAGTCTAGCTGCACTTGCATCATAAGTGTTTTTAGATGCCATTTGTTCGATGTTAGGCAGATGTTTTGAGACAGCTTTTTGTTTTATGAAAACCACTGGTTTTTGAAAAAACAGAGGTGACTTCTTTTTAACAAGATGAACCCCAGTCAGTTTGTTTGCTTCATTATAGTCAATGGGTTTTATTTCTGGGTTCATTTGTCTCATTTTGACACGTCTCTTTTCAGTACGCTCAATCGTTTCATCCGAATCATAAATCTCAATCGGATCATGTTTATCATTTAGCACACTACCATCATATAACACATTCTGAACACTCTGAGCTTTCTTGAGATAATAAGGGTTTTCACAACCGATAGCCGTTTTCTTTAATGTATGTAAAATCGGGTTTTTATCATTTATTAACAAATTAATCGTTTGTGCAGAATGACCCGTTTTTACAAGTAAATTTTCCAACTTTCCAATGGTTTCCTTTTTGTCATTGATCTCTTTAAGAAGATCCTTTTCACGTTTTGAAAACCTTTCATTCAACTCCTTCTTTTCTTTTTCAAGATTGGAATAAGTTGATTTTTTTTTGAAAGCTGGTTGGTTAGTTCAGAAATTTCCTTGTTTAGAGATTTGATTTGGTTATTCAAATAAACATCTAGAGTGTTAAATTTGATTTGTAAACGTTTTTTCTCTTAACTCAGACTCTTTTAAGCTAACCTTAAGTTCCGACTGTTTTTTGTTATGAAAATCATAAGCTCTTGCATTCACCTTATACCTCTCAAGCTCAGTGGTCAATTTTTCATTCGCGGCCTTAACATCGCGATTGACCTTTTTGACCTTTTCTATTTCAACACTACAATTTTGTAATAATGATTCAAACATAGCACGTGTTTCCTCATCATTATCAGTATGCTGTGACTCGAATTCATCATTAGGATCCATATCTGGAGTTTCCAAATTAGTATTACTACAACTTGGTTCGTCCATGTATGTATCATAAATGAGATTAGGAGTCTCAGGATACTGTTCATTTTGAGGTGACATATCAAATATTTCATTATTGTGACATGTAGCATATGGTTGTACCTCAGAAACCGCATTAGTGTCAAAAGCAGGAGGTGCTTCTGAGTCTGTGTCGTACTTTGCCTCCTGGAGATTTGCCATAAAAATGCAGTTTGCATCGATGTCCTCTTGATCTTCTGAAGCATCCATAATAGCCATGAAGTCATTCTCTTCTGCACTCAACTGAAGCCCAGCCGTTTCCTTGTTTGCCAACATTAATGCTTTCTGCAGATACGCTGGATCCCTTTTATTCGGCTTGTCTGGACAGTTCCTAGCCATATGACCAATACCCTGACAGTTAAAGCACTTCATCACATTTCCCTGATTTCTATTCCCAGCTCCCTGAGCAACATTCCCAAACTGATTCCCAGCATTCTGTACCCTTTGATTACCAACAACATTACCCATCTGATTCCCTGCAAACTGACCCACCTGATTACCAACATACTGCCCTGCATTCTAATTACCCATCTGAAATCTTGGAGCATATCCCTGCTGATTCCCATATCCCCCAACCATCTGTCCTTGCTGACCCATGTTGAAACTCGGCTGTGCAATCTGCTTGTTGCGAGTGTTCGATGAGATTCGTTGATTGTTGTTGGTGGGTGTGGAGTAACGTCCTTGGAATGCTTTTGATAGGTAAGCAAAAGCTTGAGTCAAAGCAGCAGTTGACTCATCCTGATCGTCTAGATCTGTGTGTTGTGGGTATTGTTGTTGTGGGATTACATGTTGTTGTTGTGGGTAGAATGGTGATTGTGGAATATACTGTTGTTGCATGAATTGCTGAGTGGATGATGATGATGATGGTTGTGCACTGACTGTTGCGGGTGTAGGTGATTGGACTATGAGTGCAAGAGGATCTTGTTGTTTTGCTTGTTTCTCTTTTCTGACTTCATTTGCCTCTGCTTGGTTTTGTTTGAGAAAATCATAGAGTTGATCGTAGTTCACATCATGAAGATTCTTAGTTTGGTTGACAATAGTAACATATCGTCCCCATTCTTCTGGAAGGTTGTTGATGAACTTGATGTTTTGAACAATTTGTTTAGGTGCCAAATTGTTTCTGATCAACTCATTCATTAGAGTACAAAACCGTGTGTAGTAAGATTCAATCTGTTCAGCTGGTGTTGCTGTGAACTTCTCCCATTCTGTCAGAAGCTTGTTTTCCATTTCTTGAATGCCAATTTCTGTACCATGACAAAGACGTCTAACTCGATCCCACATTTCTTTAGCAGTTTGACAGCTATCTATAGCACAGAATATTTCTTGTGGTAAACCGAATTGTATTAGATGCATTGCTAGGTGATCAGCTTCAATTTGCTTCCAATCTGCTTCAGTGTAATCCGATTCCTCTTTGGTTTTGTACGTTGGTTCGACGGGAGGTTCTGCAGTAGGGTTTCCAGCTGTTTCTTCAATCTTACCAGGCTTGAATGGACCTTCTTTTACGGAGTTAACCAAGAGTATACCTTGTCCATTAGGTTTGGATCTCATATATCGAAGCATACGACTCGTCCATGGAAGGTAACCACCTTTTTCCAACATTGGAGGTCGGTTTTCTGAACCTGCGGCATGAATGTCTTGTTGTGTAGTCATCTTTAAAATATTGTGTATGATAAAGTGGATTTAGGATCTTTGCAACAAAGTAGGAGATGTTGTTGATGACGGTTAAACTTGATTGTTGTTGTTGTGAAGCTTTAATAACTTCTCCTCGGTCTCACGGTCGTTTTGACAGGTCGTGGACTGAAAACGGAGTTACGGTTCAAAAGTTATAACCTTTTGAAGTTTTGGAGTAAAAATACAACTTTGAAATCGTTATACACAAGTACGAGGGCCAAAACTGCCAATTCTGGAAGTTCCCAAAGGCTGCTAGAAAGTACAGGGACTGAAAATGACAACTCTGAAAACTGCTCAAAATCCTTTGTTGTCCGATATCCCAGATGCCTTCTTTGTCCGATATCGCATTTGGTACAAAGATATCGGATGACACTATGACAAGCCCAACTGCGATAAGGCTTAAAATGGCCAATTGCGATAAGACCTGGTCAGATGTGAATTGCGATATGTCAAATGCGATGGTCAACTGCGATAGGTATCTGAGTTTGAACTGCGATAGTTATCTTGATTCAATTGCGATAGAACCAAAATGCGACACCTATCGCAATTCTAATACAAGAAATGCGATAATCACTACAAAATGCGATAACCTTGCTGCTTTTCTTCAATTGCGATAAAACGCAACTTTTGACCAAATCTCACCCACTTTTTGACTTTTAGCTTCTAGACCATGCAACTCCCATACTTGTTAGTCATGTTTCTGCCACTTTTTCACTAACTATCACTGACTTTCCCAACTCAATAATTCACCTTAATAAACAATTCATAAACAAATCTTATACAAGATTTGCTACCTTTGTTCGATCAAAGAAGTGAAGAACAAACCAAAAAACCAAACTTTCACAACTGTAAACAAGTGAAACACTAAAAATATCACAGAAACCAATTCGTATAACCTCAAAACAAACACAACTTACTTTAAATTTTGTTTAGATCGATTAGAATAAAAAACATAAGTTGTAATTTTTCTAGTGAAAGAAAAAATAACAAAGGATGTTTTTTAATCTTTAGGATCAAACAAAACTAAAGATAATCCTACCTTGAAACCTTGCTTTATGTATACCACTTGTAACACCTCGATCTTCACTTTGGATGAACACCGAGTGCTTCCACTATGTCACACAAACACAAGCTTCTTTGATGACTCTCACTAACACATTTATAGCACAAGAGTAGTATGGATCATAGGTTAATTTTAAGTCAAATGTATATTAATCTTCAAAGAGAAAAGTAAGATACAAAGACTTGGGTGTTACACTCTCTCACACACACACTCTTTTTCTTATCTAATAATGAGGCACTTTTAAACTAAGGATGTGTGTGTGTATATACGAATTCACAGCCAACCAAATGAGTATTTGGTGGGCTTGACTTTGGACTTCATGTGGGCTTTGTATCTTGCACTACACTTATACAATTTAAACACTTATTGTTCTTATGCTACAAGCCCACTTTACAACATATTACATGACACACTTAAGTCTAATTGCCAAAATGACCATCACTTCAAAGTAGCATAAATTCAATGCTAACACAATACATCCAAGAGGACGAACGGTGCAAAGATTGTCTCGTTAAGTTGGACACGTGGCAGTTAACTCTTTTTAAGCAAGGGTATTTTAGTCCTTTTATCTTTCCCACCTACTATCCCCATTCTTTTAACACAAACACAATTGAGAAACATAGATCAAATAACAAAAATCAACCATATTCAACTCAAAAACAAATCCAGATCTAAACAAAGATCAAACACAACACTCAGCTCTTTTTCTTTATTAATCAAACAACACAAATCTAAACTTAGATCAGTGTTGCTTTTGCTTCCACATATCCAAATCTAAACCAACTGTTAACCAAACAAACAACAAAAACATCATTGTCCCATTCTCCATAGTCACGGCAACCCATATCAAACATCACAAACTTCAACTAATCCTAAATCCCATCTCTTCATTACACAACATAAAGAACATAAATAAAATTAGATCTCAGATTTGTTCTAAACACATTCGAATATTTACGGATCTATAAAGATATTGTGTGTTTGAACATAACTCTTCATTGATCTCTTTGAAGCATAACTTCGTTTATTTATTCGAACATTCAAAAGAAAAGAACAAAACTCAATCGTTTCATCCTTCTTTTCGTTCGGTTTGATTAAAAACGAAACCATCAACCTACCTGAGATTCGTTGTGTGTCGATTAATCTTGAAGTCATACAATCGTTTGTGTTCTTTCTTGGGTTACTCAAATCAAATAGTTCAAAAGGAACAAACAAGTATCTTGTAAGTGTTGTGTGTCTGTGGTTCGGCTGTGATATCGAAAGAAGATAAAGAGATTGGATTTGTGTGAGTTGTGACTGCAAAATTACATGTGTGGTGACTTAGATCGATTGAGATATGATAAAAGGATTTGGTGGCTGATTTTTTTTTTGAGAAAACTTAGGGTGCGTTGCGTTTGGATTTAAAAGATGAGATGGGTTTGAGTTTATGATTTTGTGTTTATGATGTTTGTGTTTGATTCTGGTATTTCATTTTTTTTTTTTTTTTTTGTGTTTGATTGTGGGTTTGTGTTTGTGTTCTTTGATCAAAGAAGTAAAAGAGTGAGTAGTTGTGAATAAAAGGACTAAATTACCCTCGCTTCAAAAGAGATAACTGCCACGTGTCCAACTTAACGAGACAATCTTTGCACCGTTCGTCCTCTTGGATGTATTGTGTTTGACTTTTACTAACGGAGGGATGTGTATGGCGCAAATTTTTGGGGAGGGATGTATCGTGTGAAATTGACCAAACCACAGGGATGTATTTTGTAGTTTACTCTAAATTTTTTTTTACCGATTGGTCCATCCGATCGGTCAGAGGATCTAACCGATCGGTTGGGTTGGTTTCCCTTAGGCCAATTTTTACCGAGAGCTCCAACCGATCGGCATGGATTCCATCCGATTCGGTTGGCACTCTGGTGACCAAATTTCTTCTTTTTTTTAATAAGTTTCAGTTATAGACTTTTATTGACAAAATAAAACAAAAAGACATAAGGTAACGAATACGAAAATAGACACAAGTAAATAAAACACATAAACACATATGTACTAGAAGAACATCAAGAATATAATACAACACTTAAAACAAAAATAAGCAAACAAAAGCACGATCACAGAAAATGATAAGCACATAGACGCAAGCAAACATAATTAATCACATAACACAAATCAAAACAAAACAATCTAAAACAAGATAGTCTTATTCAAAATTAATATGAAACTAATCCGAACAAGAAGAACACGAACAAATAACACAGAGACATGCAAGAGATCACATAACATATAAAACATAAAACTCACAAAACAAGAAAAACACAAACTAGAAAAAAAAAATTGGTTCAAAAGCCTCTAACCGAATCGGTTACGCGTGGTGACTGATCAGTTGGAGTGGTTTGGGTGGTTTTTTTGCAAACACTTTCGAGCACATTTAGCAAACTTTTAAATGCGTATTTTTAGAACACATGAAACGAAATCCCAACATCAAAAAATTTGATTTTTAAGCCAAGATCATTTAAGCAATTATGAGAAATGAGAAAAAAAATTTAGACAAAGAGCAAGAGAGGCAATTAAGCAATCATCATGAGAAAACAAGCAAGCAAACAATCAAACAAGAACAAAGAAACAATCATTTATGAGCAAGAGCAATATAGCATTCGAACAAATTAGCAAACAAGCAATCGATCAATATATCAAGGAAACGAACAAACAAGCAAACAAACAAACACCTAAGAACAAAAACCAAATCCCCGGCAGCGGCGCCAAAAACTTGATGCGCTCCAACGAAGCTTTAAATTTACAAACAAGAATTAGCGATTAACTAGGAACACATTCGGGCAAGTATACCCTAGTCATATGTAGTATTGGGGTTGGTAAGTCAAGGTCGTCCCAAGAGACTTGGTTGCATTCAAGTGTCGTTTGTTTGTTTAAGCAAGTAACAAGTTGATGGTTAAGATTGTCACGGATCAAACCAACAAGAAAAGCAATATAAGAACAATCACACAAAGAACATACATGTTTGGGCAAATGATCACATGGATATTAGGATGGTTAGTTTGGAAAACATTTTATCAAAAGTAATCCTTACGACCTTTAGAACCAATAATAATTTAGTGTTTTATAAATCAAATATGTGTAAGCCTCAATCAAATGGTCATGTCATGAGCCTTATGCCTATAACAAGAAAGAATCCTTTTGAACTTTTGACTTTGATGTTATTAATTCCTGAAGTTCCATTTACTTGAAAAATGATTAGAACACATATTCAAAAGATGTCTTTCGACCCTTAATCTAAATTAAACTTTCACTTGTTATGTTTATTAAGTTTCTCATACAATCGTCACAAAGTACAAGACCAAAACATTCGTCGACTAATGAATTGAAATCAACCACTATTGAGAACCCTTTCGACATTTAGACTAAAAAATGATTAATCAAGACAATAAACAAGACAAGTTCCAATTTAACCAAATATGATATTATCATCATATTCCAAACAAACACTAGTACATATCTAACCTTAGCCAGTCAACAAGTTACAGCAAATCAAAAACAACAGTTAGGTCCATTCAAAACAGTTTTGAATGTTTTCTCACATGCATATCAGTCAATCACATAATGCGTTCAAATAAAAAAATCAGATATTTCAGCCAAACAGTCAAATATTGAGTAAACAGTTCGCGTATTCCAAATAAACAGTTATTGAGTTTAGTTAAAAACGAGCATGTATTCTCCCCCAAAATAGTTATAAAACCGGTAAAAGTAGGGGCCATGAACTCACCTTAGCCACAGCAATGCAAACATTTCACGACTGACACAATTGGCATCTAGAGCATATCACAACGGTATCCGGAGACAGGCACAATGGTACAGGGAGGTACAAGTACAATGGAAACTTTGACACACGGCACAACGGACTCGGCACAACCTAATAATATAAAGACTCGTCTCAAAATATATTCCACATGGCAACTAAAAGCGTAAAAATCTCCAAAAGTTAACTATTTCCCTTTCCGAAATAATTCAATTCCATTTCCAAAAATAATCCAAAATCATTTCCAAAAGTAATCTTGTTTTATCCGTTTATCAATGTTTGGTATCATCGTTCGTGTGACAGTGTAAGGACGCTGACTCAAGTGAATACACACCAAAAAGAAAACAAACAACAGAATTTCCGCGGATGAGATGACTAGAACTCAAGAAGAGATGACGAGAATAACCCAAAGTAATCACACATGTCAAACACACCAATTAACTAAAAGGGTTGGTAGTCGTCGGTTATAATCCATTAGGTTCATTTCTAAAAAAACATATGTGTTTCACTTAACAAAACTCGTCATGACTTATTCGTTCGTAGAACGTTCCATGTCAAGTGGCTTATATATATCACGTTTGGTGTTGCAATTTCCCAATTAATTCGACTACCAACGAATTCATCACAATTAGTTCCCACAATAGCAATGAAATATACTAAGGCAAATGTGCCTCGATACGTTCTCGTAACCTCATGTTTTTCTCTGTTTTTATCCAAATTAATTACTCACGATTTTTATATTTCCATTTTTGTTATTAAATTAAGTAACAAATTTAAATTTGTTAGTTAATACTTTTAACACCCATTTTTATTATAACTTTTCTTTTATTTTTAATCACGTCATGAGAGTTATTATCGTATCGAGTCACATTTCCGTATCATTTCCTCGGTCATAAGCCGGGTCAACAAGTCAAAGTATCCACATGTCCAAGTCATATAATAATCCATTTTAGGCTATTGTGGTCACACCGAGACCACGGATTCTCGGCTAACCACGACGAGGCCAAAACATCACGACTCAAGTCCAAGTTCAAAATCAATACTCGGCCACACTAAATCCTACGGCTCGAGTTTCCAAGTCACAATCAAGTCGCAACCAACCACAATAATACCATAACCAATCGAACTAAATTAATCTTACCTCGCCGAGACCACGAGGTCTCGGCTGTGAATCTACGCCGCAAGCAAGACAAACCAAACGGACCACAAATCTTACTAAACCTAAACCAACATCACTACAAGACCACAATTACCAAGAACATTTTATCCTTACCATGCCGAGACCAAAGGGTCTCGGCTCGAACTTGTTGTCGCACAAAACGTCCAAACAGACCCAATGTATAATCGGTCCAAACAAATCAAACCCAAGAAATCCATAAACCAAAACCAAAACTATCATCAAACTATAACCCTTATGTGGGTTTCGGCCCAAATCAGATTCACAAGAACCGAACTAACAAAAATATAACTAAACTTCGAATAAGCCACTAATAAGCCAAGAATGAGCTCGAATAAGCCAACAACAAGCTTCGGCCGTGAGCTTATGCTCACGGCATCAAAACACAAACACAACACGACTCGATTTATTGATGATACCACAACATTTACTCGTATTTTTATTAATAAAACTTCATTTCTACCCATTTTTAAACCCACACCGATTCACCACAAGTGGTGTCTCGGTGTTTAGATCGAATTTCCAACTCGATCTATACCTACCTTTGGTGGAACACAACGTGAATCGAGACAAAACAAGTGGTGGTGGAGGCTGGCCGGCGTGATGGTGGCAGCGAAGGTGTGGTGGGGGTCGGCTTCTTCAAGAAAGAGAGAAAAGATGATGGGTTATGATGGTGAGGTGCTGATGGTGGATGTGTTGGTGGTGGATAACAGCGACAACATTGGTGGAGAAAGGGTGGCCGGATGGTGGCGGCTAAGGAACAAGGGCGGGGGGGGGGGGGGGGGGGGGGGGGTGGTTTTATGAACCCTAAAATGTTATAACATGGTTTATATATAGGTTAGGCTAAGGGTTATGTAAACCCTAGGGGCTGTTTGGGTAACCCTAGAAATATTTAGGGTTGGCGGTGGAACTTTAATCCAGGGACCCATATTGTAATTTCTGCTATCTTTCACGAAACGAGACTCGGGACTCATTTAGGCTAGTAAACCGCGGATTCAAGACACGAAAATTTCACCATTTCGCTCAAAATAATTTTTCCAATAAAAATGACTATTCATACGCCTCGTTTCTCACAAATAATAAAATAATCAAATCAAATCGTCGGTTGTGCCAGTACGCATTGTGTACAAATTCCACGTTTTGCGAGATAACTTCACGTTTTTAAGCCAATTGAGTTCAAAAAAGTTCGTAAATGAAAAACAGGGATAATCTCGTTTAAAAAAATACGTCAGGAAAATTGCGGGTTGTCACTGCCTCACCTCCTTAAACGGAATCGCGTCCTCGCGATTCTTTAGGTTTCTCAACAAGGTTTAAACATTCATCCATTCGGATCTCTCCCGAAGGAATAGTAACTGCCTCATTTGCAAGTCATTTCTTTATATTGCACAGAAAAACATTGCGAACACTGTTGAGTCCTGACGGTAGCTTGAGTCTGTTAGCTACCGGTCCAACTCTAGCAAGGATTTCAAAAGGTCCAATATAGCGAGGATTTAGCTTTCCACGTTTACTAAACGTATCACACCTTCTCATGGTGAATCTTTAAGCATAATCCAGGCTTTATCGGGGAATTCAAGAGGTTTACGTCATTTGTCAGCATAACTCTTTTGACGATTCGTGGACAGTTTGCAACTCGGTTCTGATATGGACGATATTCTCGGTATTCTCGTGAAGAAGTTCAGGGTCAGTAAGTTGGGTATCTCCAACTCCTATTTAACAATTCGGCGATCGACCACAAAGCACTTCACACGGTGTCGTTGAAATACCGGAGTCGTAGGTATCTGATGTGCCCGTTAGAGTGCAAGTTTTAAATTTATAACACGATCTACCAATGATTCAAACGCAACACATACGAGCAAGTATACTCGTCCGTGTGTAGTAAGAGATGAAATGGTAAGCCGAGGTCGTTCACTAGGATTTGTTTAGTTTTTATGACGTGAGTTTTGATTATAAAATCGAGCTTATTCAATGGTTCTAAAAGCAAGCAAATAATGATGATGATTTGATTCAATATATTAAAACTACACTTGCCAAAACTAGTTTTGCACAATTCCCTTGATTATGATTATGATTATGACAATGGTTCCATTTGATTATGATCAATAAATTAGATGGTGTTCTAATTTGATTAGTAGGTATACTAATCCTATTGTTTTCCTAACTTTCAATCCTCGTCAAGATTTTAAGATAACAAAAACAATACCAAGGTTTGATCAACCAAGACTAACACAATTCAATCACTTGATTCGCTTTCGTTTCACAAGCAATTGACAACCACACTTATTAGTTTTCTAAGTTTAACCAAGTTACTTATGAAATGGTCAATACATAAGGTAACACCCTCATAGATAAAGGTTTACAACTAATTGACTAACAATGTCTCTTTCAACCCAATACGCTATTAGCAATTAACCAAACTTGACAACTCTTTTGTAGAAAACTTTTACAAGTACAATTCGATCTTAGTATTAGCTTTTCATTGAACTAGAACCATAGAGTCATAATCAATCAAGATTCATGTAACAAACATCATCTAGGCAAGCGCACAAGGCACTTAGCCACTCATGGCAAACAAAGAAATAACCACAGAAATTATATCACTTGAAAACATGATTAAGAAGTCTTACAAGAGTTGTAATGATGATTACAAGAGTTAGGAACACTTATGATATGATCAACAATGATTCCTTGAATGATTAAATTGATGAATGATGAATGTAAGATATCTTTTCCTGCGTTTTCCTTTTAGCCTTCTTGAGAGAACACTTTTGATGAGATTTTTTGTAGTAGTTGTTGGATGATGATAGATGTATTAGATGTATCCCCCATATTAATAGAATGGCTCCCCTTGGTAATCAAGCAAATTACTTGAGCACAAAGTGTCATAAAAATTCTGGACTTGAAGTAATTGTGGAGTAATGACAACCCATATGAAGAGTTGGTTCAATAAAGATAGTCATTAAGTGTGCCAGCAATTGCATCAGCCCAAGGTTGAAGTCTTAACCTGAGGTTCAGATTCCAGCCCAAGGTTTGGAGTAAGGTTGGCATGACATTGTTGAACCTTGGGTTGAACTTAAGCCTTAGTTGCATTTCTTGAACCTTTGGTTGAGGAAGAAAACCATAATTCTTTACATGTAACTTCTCATTCATTTCATCAATACCTGATCTTTTCTTGAGCTCGGGAATCATTGTTACTTGATTCTTTGTCTTTAACGATCCTTCCGAGGCCTTTTTTATGGGAAGAATCCTCCGTTGTGCATAAGCTCTTGATTTAGCATCTTTTTCACATCTTTCTAGCTATTCCTTTGGACTTGATTGTACCTGAACCTGAATACATCTTTTGTACCTTTTAAGCGTAAAATATTCACAAATACAACCAAATACAATGCACAAACATAAAAATAACGCGACTAAAACATGTACAAAATGAGCGTTATCAAATCCCCCACACTTACATTTTGCTTGCCCCCAAGCAAATCTAGCTTTAAAGAATAAATGAATCCACATGATATAAATGAAAATGGTTCTAAAAATGAGATGCAAATCCATCAAATACAAGTACAAGATAAGATCCATCTTTTTAAGCTTTATAAGTGAAAAGTCGAGATGTTTGACAATACCTTAATGATTCTCTTGCTTGATAACATATTTAGGCACCTCACGAAAAGGAATGAAGTATAATTCACTCGACACTCATTTGTTTAGTAGGTGAGTATGTAAGAAAATAACACTTAGTGCTCAATCATGATCTAAATATTACCATAGGCTTGTACAAGAAACAAAACTCCACCGACGTGGCGTAAGTACCAAGTGTAAACATCTAAGAGGACTTTAGGTTAAAGGGCTTCAAGGGTTATATAAGACTTATGTGCAACTATCTTATGCAAAACATAATAGATCGCTAACAACGAATTCTTGATTGCCAGATAATGGATGGTCACTATATTGTACCTTGGTTCGCTAACAACGTTACTTGCATAACGGATGGTCACCAAAACACGCCCTAGCTCGCTAGCAACGTTACCTAATTCCTCAAGAAATCGGATGATCACTATATGTCAATACACTTGATAATTTCACCAAGTCAAAAGGTAGGGATAAGACATGGGATATATTTATGAAATTGGTTTAAAAAGAAAAACATTACAAATAGTCAAAGTCTACAACCAATTGCAACTAGCTACATCAACCACTTTCCTTTGAACTTGAGAATTCATCCATGATCGATATCATACTTTCATAGCTCATTGGCTATTCTTGTCACCATACAATTGCGATGACTTATTATATTTATCTTTTTTTTTTTTTTTTTTTTTTTTCATTAGCCACATGTTTTCGGCCATCGATCATAATTCCAATAGATCATCCATGAGATTATCATGGAGTTCGCAACTTTCTCAACATTCAAGGATTTCCCACATAACAACCATCTTTTCAAGTAGCTAGTAACCAACCAAGACTTGACTATGGGTAAGGTTAAGGCTAAAAGTGTAGTTTTTTTTTTTTTTTTTTTTTTTTTTTTTTTTTTTTTTTTTTTTTTTTTTTGTATTTTTCTGGTGTAACAAAAATGAAAAGGATGGCTCAGAGGGTGTACTAATGGTATCTAGCACTTAAAATTGGGTGCTAACAAATGGGTCCATATGTGAGGTTAACTAACCGAGGTGGCTAGCTAATATATCATTAGATGTAAAATGGAAGGCCATTTGGTTTAATTCCTAAGGTTGCCTCTTATCACACGAATACACTTATATCACACAAGGTGATCTCACTGCGGTCTGCTAATGATTTGCATGTACAAGTTCTAGAATAGATAAAATCACCGGCACACTCAAGGATAAAAATCAAGCATAAAAGATGTATGCTATATAAGAATAGGCTCAAATCCTCACAATTTTTGGTGGAATGGGCTATAATTGTGCTAGCAATGTTATCAATCCTAAAAACGGACTGCAATGTCAATCAGGACACATCTCGAATTTTCAAAAATTACATGTTTTATCAGTGGATTGATCTAGTTATTCTAATATAAATTATCCTAAATGTGCGAAAACAACTAGATTATAAGGGCAAACAATTTAAGATTAGGCTCAAAATATAAAATTCAGTTTCATTTTCCTATTTCCTCCCCCCACACTTAAGTTTGACATTGTCCTCAATGGAAAGAACGATGAACATAAAAAAAAATAGGGAAATGAAACATAAAAGAAATGATACTGCCTGAGCCTTGGAATCTAGATCGAGCTCCAAATGAGATATTGAGATCGAATGATTCCACATCTTCGAGACCAAGCATTGTTACCTGCAGTAATCATCATATACAAAAACAAACAAACACACAAAATGCAAAATATTTTTGGATTTTTATTATTTTTTTTATGCGACGCCCCCACACTTATGGTAAAACCATTGGGGCATAAAAATAAACAAACATTAAAACACACGGGTTGCCTCCCGAGAAGCGCTAAATTTATTAACGAGTCATCAGCCCGACTCGATCTTCTTTACTTTCGTGGTTTATATTTGAGATTCTTTCCCGATTTCTTGGGAATATAAACCAAATCTTCTTTCACCTTCTTGTTTTTAATGATCATTTCAAGTGGAATTTCTTCACTTGACAATTCATTCAATTGCTCCTCATCATGGTAGAGTTTGATTCGATGTCCATTAACAATGAAAGTTCCACCGTGTTTGTCATATAATTCGACATATCAGGATGGAAAACCATGTTTTACCACGAATGGACCAAACCATTTGGTTCTGAGCTTAGGAGCTTTGAATTTGTTCTTAGAATTGAACAGGAGTACTTTGTCTCCGGCCTTGAATGCTTTCCGGATTCTGAGTTTTCTATCATGGTAAGCTTTTGTTCGAGCTTTGTACAACTTGGAATTCTCATATGTGGAAACCGTAGAGGGGGAGTGAATACGTTTCCATTTAAAACTTAAAACTTTTGTATCAAACTCCCGATCAAGTGTGATGTGATATGAAAAGTGTCAACTATGATCATATGGCATCAAGAGATGAATATAGTAAACTACAACATATACATAATCAAACCACGACACATAGATAATCAACATAACATAAGCAACTAGCCACACAAGCAAAAACGCAATGCAAATATAAAGCGATAAAGAATGAAATGAAAGTAAAGAGATAAGTAAGAAGGCGCAAACCGGACACGGTGATTCATAGTGGTTCGGTCACGAAACTCCTCTTCGCCCTACTCAACTCCCCGAGTACCCAACTCGAGAGTTACTTCACTAATCAACAAACTCCCTTCAGGCGGAGAAAACTGTACACGTCGCTTAACTTGTTTTTCGACACTAAGCTAGATGTCGAGTGCTAATCTTAGCTAGCACCAATCTACCACGATCTACCCGATCTACATCATACACGTCGCTTATCCTATTTCTGACACTAAGCTAGATGTCGAGTGCTAATCTTAGCTAGCACCAATCTACCACGATCTACCCGATCTACTCTTGATCCACATGATCAATCACACAAGCCCAATGGCTTCAAGAGATCTCCAAGATCTCGACACGATCACAATGATCTACTCCCACTTGACTCGATCTACCCGATCTACCCTTGATCCACATGATCAATCACACAAGCCCAATGGCTTCAAGAGATCTTCGCTATCTCTTAAGATCACAATGATCTTTACTCACTCTCTCACAAAAGAAAGATAATCTTGATGTATGAATCAAGAGTGTAACAAATGTTACAAGACCTAACAACTACAACTCTTGTATCTTCTTGGATACCTTGAGTTCTTCTCTTGCAAATGAAGAGGAATGATAACACTTTGTATCTACTTGGATACTTTGTGTTATTCTCTTGCTAATCAAGAGGGATGAAAACACTTTGTATCTACTTGGATACTTTGTGTTCTTCTCTTGCTAATCAAGAGGGATGACTACACTTTGTATCTACTTGGATACTTTGTGTTCTTCTCTTGCTAATCAAGAGGAATGAAGAGGATCACTTGAATGGAGGATTGGATCACTCTTAAACAAACTAATACTCTCCAAATGATCAAAGAAAGTCATCTAAGTGTGGAGGGATTAGACCAGAGAAAAAGGACTGGAAAAATCAAGTTGGAAGTGTGGAATGGTCCACCATTTATAGGCAAGGGAACATCTGACCGTTACAGACCCACGACTCCACTAAATACCCGACGGCTCCACTAAATTTAGTGGAGTCGTCCCTATTTAAAGGAACCGTGGACGCTCCTTCGTTTGTCTTTAGTGGGGAAGGTTTATTTGGGGATGTTAGGAGCTGTTTTGGGGGGAAATTTGACTGTTGGGATTTTCAAACATATTTTTCAAAATAAAACATTTCTTTTTAATTCAAAAATAATTTGTGAAATATATTTTTGAAAAAAATGTTTTGTCACTTTAAAAATGTGAAGTTTAGAAAAATAAAATCCTTTGATCATTTGTCAAGTAGTAGATTTATTTGTCCATACCTTGAGTGATTTATGTCGGGATGGAAATCTATGACTTCGTTGAAGCATACTTGAGACGTCGGGAGGTGTTGATATAAGTATGCATTGATGATTTGTGTTTACAAGTAACTTGCACATTTTACGTTATGTATTACAAGTTACATGTTTGTCATTATTAAAGCCAAAGAAACCGTTTAGTTTAAATATCGTAATATTTGCACTAACAATCTCCCCCTTTTTTATGATGACAAATATGTAAACCGTAAGACATAGTAAAATGTAAAAGTTACATGTTTACACTTCCTTCTCCCCCTTTTTTCGAATCAAAAAGGTAGTTGCCTCGAGCGCTTCCTTGGATTTACTTCTTACTCCCCCTTACTACACTACTATCCTTTTCTCCCCAGAAAGGCGAGTTTGCATCATCCTAGTGAAGCCTTCTATTAACACTTGTGAAGACGACTCCATGCTATGTATTCAAATACTCCCGAGCTCCCCCTAGCTCAATGCTCCCCTATGGTGACTTAAACCCCTTGTTTATTTACCTTAGTATCTAGCGGATCCATGGATCAAATTCTTACAAAGGCTTTTCCTACATCAAGGGTTAGCTTCGTGCAGCATAATATATAACAGTATAGGAGCAACATTATAGGGATAGAATACACATAGCAAGACATGCATGGGTTAAACTATGTTAACACGTAAGTGTCACAACCCGACCGAAAACCTAAGGTGTAATTGTTCACTCAATCACACTAATCAAGAACGAGATTCGTTCATTGACTGACGCACTAAATGACTTATTCCAAGTTGTCATTGGGAAGGAAAGTTCTAACAAACCTTTTGAACAACATAATCATCTACCTAAGATGATTGATGTTAAGGATAGTTTGTTGATAAGACATACTCTAAATGATTACTATTATGACAAGTCGTGCCATAAAGTAGACTCGATAGAGGTTTTACCTAAATGATTCCATAAGATGGGAGAGTGTTGGTTGTGGTAACAACAAGGACAACTTGGGTTATGTGGTTGTAGGGGATAAATAATGGGATGACCCATTAGTGGTTGTGGTGATGGTGATAGTGATAAGGATGATGTGTTAGAGCCAAGTTCAAAAGGTGATGTAGGTGACAAGGTTAGTGTGAGAACTAAAGGTTGTGGTGATGGTGATGGTGACAAGGATGATGTGTTGGTGCCAAGTCCAAAGAGGTTTGATGGTGATAGGGTTAGTGTGATAGCTAAGGGTTGTGATGGACTTGGTGGAGGTAAGGGTGTAGGAATCCTAAAGGTGGAGGATGATGATGATGTGGTTGGAGATGTTGGTTTTGCCCTTTGAGGAAAGGTGGGAAAGGATGGTTTAGGTTAATATATCGTTTGCACTGACAATGAGATGCATGATATACTTCAAAAGGGAAAAAGAAAAGGTGCATGTGATCCTAACAGGATTGTTGGTGGATATCTCTAACGGGGTTAAGGTAACGAAGTTCTAGGTTTCTAGGTTGGATGATCCTAGTTGTGTGTTAGAGATAATTTGGTGCATGAAAGGTTTTGTGTGATTGTGAGGGTTGGAGGTTGTTTAACTAACTATCACTTATCCAAAGTGAGGAGTAGTTGTAAGGTTTGAGTGTGATGATTGATGAGTTGAAGGTTGTAAGGTTTGAGTGTGATGATCTATGGGTTGAAGGTTCTTAGACTAGCTATCACTGTCAAGAGTGAAGTGTAGCTAAAAGGTTTGAATGTGAGATGCAAGATAAGCTTGCAATGGTGAGGCCTTATATAGGCAAGAGTTGTGGGATTCGAACTAAAGTTGGTGTTAGAGTCCTATGGTGTAGTGAGGGAATCCTAGGGTGTATGTGAGTTTGCAAAATTTTGCAGGTTTGAGGTTAGGGATGCAGGGATCTAAAGGAAACAGTGAAAATTCGTCAAACATAGACACGGTACCACTAAATACCACACGGTACCATTAAATTTAACGGTACCGTGGCCTATTTAACGGTACCGTGACCTGGAAGTCACGAATTTTCCTATACAGCCTAGTTCTGGGCAGCTAAAGGGAAGTTTCCTAGGGAATAAGAATCACATTTCTGTGTTCTTGAGAGTGTTTGGTGAAAGGCTATAGGAGTGTGTATTCGCTCCCCCTTAATCTATGACCATCCGGACAAGAGGTAAAAGATAAAAAGGAAAACAAACGTTAACGAAAGCGATGAGCTTAGTAACGTTATGACAAGTGGTGAATAGCATGCGACAAACTTCACCTTTGAAGTCACGTATCTCTTCTCAATCATTGTGAATATTCATCGAATATTCACATGATGAGCCATGTGATTACTTGGAGATATCCTAAGGGTTAAGAAGATAAAATCTTCAGGGTTGTGAGGTAGGTGATAAGGTTATAGGGTTATCTATGTTGATGAAGGATGGTTATCTCAACGTATCCTAATGGTTCTTCGTTTGAAGTATGTGGAAGATGTGTGGGATGCGAAAGCATTGGTAGTGTTTAGTACCATGCGGAAGTGTGAGGGAAAAGGCTAAGGAATCAGATGATAGATACAATATATTCTGATAGGAGACGGTTTTAGGTTCAAGACTACATCGAGTGGGAAGCAAGATTTTTGACAAATAAAATTCACATATGTTGTGATTTTTCTGGACTTTAGATTAAAAGAATTTATACCGAATAAATTCTTTTATGAATGAATCCAACGGGATTAGGTGAACGTTGATCGAGAACGAGAGATGACATTTAATTGTATTTCGCAAATTAAATATACTTTAAATATTTCGGATGAAATATTTAAGTTGTCATTAGAATTTAAGAGGATTTTACGAATAAGTCTCGCTGATTTAGTGAGACTTTTCGATACGAGGAGAGAATTTATACCTAATAAATTCTCTTGAACGGTATTGGACGAGAAGAAATGACTTTTATATTGTCGAGGAAATACATAGGTATTCATTAGAGTGATGTGAAGAATGACTCAATATTTCCAGTGAAATATTTAAAGAGTCACGAGACGAGACACACGAGATGACTTCAATATTTCCAGTGAAATATTTAAATAGTCATAAGATTTAAGGAATATGTTCCATCATTTCTAGACCTAGACGGAAATGGTAAGGGGATTCTCAGTTGAGAGGTTTGGTTGATTCATGGTTTTTGATGTGCTTCGCACGTGAGTGTTTCATGGGGTTTTGAAAGATGTAAAGCTAGGCCTATGGTGCTGATTTGCAGTAGGGTTTGGGATCTTAAGACGTGTATATTCACACATGGATGAAAGGAACTACTAATCACTTATATAGTAACTCGTGAGTCCTTTGTCACCAGAGGGTTGATGTTAGCTTTTAGCTTTGGGATGAGCGTTTTAACATATGTTGTTAAAAGGCTTTGAGTATGATGTTTCGGATATGACATTTAACAATTGCGATCGCAAGTTAAACTTACTTGAATATTTCGGACGAAATATTTAAGTTGTCAATCCTACTCCGAGTTCTACTAGGTTTGTATCTAACCTTCCCATGAGAAACAGGTGTATTACTTGGAAGAAGGCGAAGTGGTGACTGGGGAATTAGGACAACTTCGCAACTACTCTAACTTATAGGTTTTGACACTAGTGTATGACTCTATGACTTCTAAGGGTTCATAGTGATGGGCATACCTAATTCCTAATGTGTCAAAAGAGCATAGTGTGGGTACAAATTTTACAAGAAAATTATTTAAAATGCACATAAGGAGTAAATGCAAACATCATGCAAAACATGATAATCATTTAGCATTTAAGATCACGAAGACATTTAATCATATCTTACGAGAACATGTTATCATTTTGAAACACATATGTGGGATGCAACCAATCTAGGTTTGCTAAGGAAGATCCTAGTTACTACTTGTTCAAAATGAAATCTTAACGGGAGATAAAGTTCACCTATGTAAACTGTCTCTAGTCAAATGTAGGAATGAAAAATTTTTAAGTTAGAGAATGAGTATGAGACTATCACTAGTGGTGCTCAATTAAGGCTAAACACGACCATTTTTACGGGTTATACCACCAACCCAACTTCTCTCCTGGAAGCAATTCAATTCAACCGTTAGGTCAAATTGAATTTCTAGTGCGATAGGTTCTCCAGTAGTCATTCTCATGTTAGAAAATTCAAATTCCTATATTTGCCTATTGAAGTGTAGCAAAGATGATATTAGCTTATTTCGCTAATACATGGCCTAATATGACTCAATTAACAATACTTTGAAAGTCGGTTAAGAAAATGACATGTCTTACACAACTCCTAACAAAGGCAAGCGAAATGTTTTAATTTCGTGTTTGAGATTTAAAGGTTATTTGATGGAGATGGTGTATTTTATGATCTCTTGGACAACATCTTTGTTTGTTGAGTTGTTACATGTTATTTTAACATGATTTGGTTTCCTAGAACCAAGAGACACTCTAATGTGATACAATGTAGAATCTACTACATCGTGTGTGTTTCAAGAATGCTCCTTTGCATATCTTGAGTGAAAATCTAGTAAAGGTTACTTACCTCATTAGATCTCGTGAGCATTTTATTTGAAATGAGACATACTGTTTATTTCAACAAGTATGCTTTTCTAAGAAGAAACTTATCACTCTTAAGAATGCTTTGTGAAACAAGTATTTTAGTGTATGACCAATTTTACTTGTTTATGCAATGACATATGTAGTATTAGGTTATTATTAGATTCTAATATCCTATATTTGTTAACAAGATGCAATGTACTCTCTTGTAACATAACCATTCATGTTACAAAAGGAATAAGATGCATAGGATATAAGTTATCCTTTGTCAATCTTTTGATAAGAGAGATATATGTGATATTCTCAAAGATTGATGACTTACATAATAGTTAATAACATATTATGTGTGACACTTTTACTAGACATGTGACTTTGAGTGTTGAGTCGTTCATGAGCAAAGTTTACATATGTTGTTTGTTTGCTCGTGTTTGGATTTTCGGAAATGACCCATGTACTTATTGCATTGCAATGTAAATTACTTGTATATTTCGGATGAAACATCCAAGTTGCCAATCCTACTTGGTTGTGTATTTTATGCATCTTTTAAACATATTAGATTAATATTTGGAACACAACCATTGGACAAGAAGACTCAATATGGCATCTTCAACACAAGTGTGAGTTATGATCCGATGCATATTATTTTCGTCTTGAGAGGACGTCATTATTTACATAACAATCGAGTTTGATTGAGTATGTAGATTCAAGATAATATTTTTCATCATATTTTGATGTTATCTTGAAGCTGGACAAATAATGACTCCAATTTAATGTCCACACTCAAAAACTTGTCAATTAGATTCGATAATGATATCAATCATAATTTGAATAATGAATTGATATGTACTCGAGATCTTTCTTGACCCTCACAATCACTCCTTTTTAAAAAGAAATAAAATTTTTAGGAGTGTGTTCCATTTATTCTAACACTAGTTGTATGTGTGAGGTTAATGACATATTAAGTTACTACTTTGATATTGTTATTTATTTTTATTTGAGAAAAAACTATTTTATATTATTGAGTATAATATTCTTAGTTTTTCGACACCTCATTTGTATAAAAATAATTATCTTAACTATTTTTATACAACATACGTAAAATACTAAATGTTTAAAACATTTTGTATGTGTGTTAGATCAATGCAAGTTTAATACATTTTCCTTTACTTAAGTACTAATGTATTAAAATGACCTTTTATCTTGTTTAGACAACCCATGGTCAAACAAGACAAAATGATGTAATGTTTTAAAGATCATGTTACGGATTTTATGAAAGTGTTAAGTATTTTGGGGTGATATACTACTTAAACCTTTGGAAAAATAATTGTGTAAGACAATATTTTTCGACACACATGATCTACGAACTTAGTTTCTATTCCTAAGAAGGTTACTAAACCATTTTAAAAACTTGCAACAAATGCAAGAAAAATGGTCTATGCCTATATGCAATGCAAAATCAATTACGCAACTTAGTGCAAGAAGTCTAGTCTAAGTCCTATTGACGCATAAGCCGAAAAACTAATATTCGACACATAGCAACAAGGCATGAAAGACACTTATGCTTATAGATAAAATTAGCTCAACTAAAGATAACAATAAGCATACAAAAGTATTAACTAACAATACTAAGATACAAAGAAAAGCAAATAGTCATTTAGCATAAAACACAAAGATACTTATCGTCATTTTGTGTATTAAGTATAACAATGTACACTTAGCTTGACTTTATTTGAAAATGAATTATTTTCCACCCCATTTAAAAATTTGATCAACACCTTGAAATCATGAATGCATCAACGTGTGATGTTCACTTTGTGTTTTAACAAAGAAATTTGTGCAATCGGCATGACCGGAAAGGACTCTCTGTTACGAAATAAAGACTCTCATAAATTTTACTTTACAATCACTTTCTAAAATTATTTTTAAGTTAAAGTAGACTCAATTACGTTTAAAACGATAGGTGGCACGACTCCTACGGACTTACGGTTGATTTTATACGAATTTTTGAAAATTACCGAATTCTGAAAAACATACGATGGTACCGTTAAATTTAGTGGTACCATCCATATTTAGTGGAACCGTACGTTATATTTAATGGTGCCGTACCTGTTATTTCAGTTTTGAACAGAACCAACTTTTATTAATTTAAGAAAACCTTCAAGCTAGTATGACAATGTATACTTAACAACAAAACTTGTAAGTATTAAGCAACTAAATACTTTTCATATTTTTATCACCTTCATTGGTAATTTGATACATGGATCATACTCAATTTTGAAAACCATTTGTTTTAAAATTTTGAGCGACGTGGCTCTGGTACCAATTGTGGAAACTGTAGAGGGGGAGTGAATACGTTTCCATTTAAAACTTAAAACTTTTGTATCAAACTCCCGATCAAGTGTGATGTGATATGAAAAGTGTCAACTATGATCATATAGCATCAAGAGATGAATATAGTAAACTACAACATATACACAATCAAACCACGACACATAGATAATCAACATAACATAAGCAACTAGCCACACAAGCAAAAACGCAATGCAAATATAAAGCGATAAAGAATGAAATGAAAGTAAAGAGATAAGTAAGAAGGCGCAAACCGGACACGGTGATTTATAGTGGTTCGGTCACGAAGCTCCTCTTCGCCCTACTCCACTCCCCGAGTACCCAACTCGAGAGTTACTTCACTAATCAACAAACTCCCTTCAGGCGGAGAAAACCGTACACGTCGCTTAACTTGTTTTCCGACACTAAGCTAGATGTCGAGTGCTAATCTTAGCTAGCACCAATCTACCACGATCTACCCGATCTACATCATACACGTCGCTTATCCTATTTCCGAAACTAAGCTAGATGTCGAGTGCTAATCTTAGCTAGCACCAATCTACCACGATCTACCCGATCTACTCTTGATCCACATGATCAATCACACAAGCCCAATGGCTTCAAGAGATCTCCAAGATCTCGACACGATCACAATGATCTACTCCCACTTGACTCGATCTACCCGATCTACCCTTGATCCACATGATCAATCACACAAGCCCAATGGCTTCAAGAGATCTTCACTATCTCTTAAGATCACAATGATCTTGACTCACTCTCTCACAAAAGAAAAATAATCTTGATGTATGCTATGATACAATCAAGAGTGTAACAAATGTTACAAGACCTAACAACTACAACTCTTGTATCTTCTTGGATACCTTGAGTTCTTCTCTTGCAAATGAAGAGGAATGATAACACTTTGTATCTACTTGGATACTTTGTGTTCTTCTCTTGCTAATCAAGAGGGATGACAACACTTTGTATCTACTTGGATACTTTGTGTTCTTCTCTTGCTAATCAAGAGGGATGACAACACTTTGTATCTACTTGGATACTTTGTGTTCTTCTCTTCCTATTTCCGACACTGGAAAAATCAAGTTGGAAGTGTGGAATGGTCCACTATTTATAGGCAAGGGAAAATCTGACCGTTACAGACCCACGGCTCCACTAAATACCCGACGGCTCCACTAAATTTAGTGGAGCCGTCCCTATTTAAAGGAACCGTGGACGCTCCTTCGTTTGTCTTTAGTGGGGAAGGTTTATTTGGGGATGTTAGGAGCTGTTTTGGGGGGAAATTTGACTGTTGGGATTTTCAAACATATTTTTCAAAATAAAACATTTCTTTTTAATTCAAAAATAATTTGTGAAATATATTTTTGAAAATAATGTTTTGTCACATTAAAAATGTGAAGTTTAGAAAAATAAAATCCTTTGATCATTTGTCAAGTAGTAGATTTGTTTTTCCATACCTTGAGTGATTTATATCGGGATGGAAATCTACGACTTCGTTGAAGCATACTTGAGACGTCGGGAGGTGTTGATGTAAGTATGCATTGATGATTTGTGTTTACAAGTAACTTGCACATTTTACGTTATGTATTACAAGTTACATGTTTGTCATTATTAAAACCGAAGAAACCGTTTAGTTTAAATATCGTAATATTTGCACTAACATCATACGCTTAGAGTCTTAACTCATTGAGTTCATGCAATTGCAAGAATCATTTTTCTCCAGCGATTTTGAGATCGGGGTTACATTGCCTCAACGCCCAGTAGGCGCGTTGTTCTATTTCAAACGGCAAATGACTAGTTTTTCCATATATGAGTCTATACGGAGTTGGGCCAATTGGTGTTTTATATGCCATTCTAAGCGCCCATAGAGCATCATCGAGTTTCCTTGACCAAACGGAAGGATTATCCCTAACCGTTTTTTCAAGTATTCTTTTCAAAGCTCTATTGGTGTTTTCAACTTGACCACTGGTTTGAGGGTGATATGCTGTTGAGAAACGATGGTGGACTCCATATCGTTTCATAGCTTTCTCCATTTGACGGTTACAGAAGTGAGTTCCTTTGTCACTTATTAAAGCTTTTGGAATTCCGAATCGAGAGAAAAGCTTTTTTAGAAAATTTACAACCACTCGTGCATCATTAGTGGGTAAAGCTTCCGCTTCGGCCCATTTAGAGACATAGTCAATTGCAACGAGGATGTATTCGAACTTATGAGATTTAGGAAAAGGACCCATGAAGTCAATTCCCCAAATATCAAAGATTTCAGAAACTTGTTATGCTCTTTTGTGGCATTTCGACTCTACGAGAAAGACTACCAGACTTTTGGCAAGCATCACAGTTCTGCACAAGCGTATAAGCTTCTTTAAAAATTGTCGGCCAATAAAATCCCGCATCAAAAACTTTTTTAGCGGTTGTGGATGGACCGTAATGTCCTCCAGTTAGGTCGTGATGACATTCATCAAGAATTCTTCGGGTCTCTGAACCGTACACGCATCTTCTAATTATCCCATCGGGACACATTTTAAATAGATACGGTTCATCCCAAAAATAGTGTTTAAGGTCTACGAAAAATTTACTACGCTGAGCGTGAGTTAGACCTTTTTGTAATACTCCTCCGACGAAATAATTTGCAAAGTCTGCAAACCATGGGACTTCTTCGTCGTCAACTCCCATAAGAGTTTCATCGGGAAAATTATCATCAATCTCGTCTTCACCAAATTCATCTAAATTAGGGTTTTCTAATCGAGACAAATGGTCTGCTGCCACGTTTTCTGCACCTTTCTTATTTTGGATTTCTATGTCAAATTATTGAAGCAATAAAATCCATCGGATAAGACGTGGTTTGGCATCTTGTTTGGTAAACAGGTATTTAAGAGCTAAATGATCGGTGAATACAATTGTCTTTGACAAAACAAGATAAGAACGAAATTTGTCAAACGCAAAAACTACAGCCAAAAGTTCTTTTTCAGTGACCGTGTAGTTTTGTTGAGCATTATTCAAGGTTTTGCTAGCAAAGTAAATAGGACAAAAATGTTTTCCATCACGTTGTCCTAATAATGCTCCAACGGCAAAATCACTTGCATCACACATAAGTTCAAATGGCAGTGACCAATCTGGTGAAACCATAATCGGTGCATTTGTTAACTTATTTTTGAGCGTTTCGAATGCCTTGATGCATTCTTCATTGAAATCAAAGACTGAATCTTTCTCGAGAAGCTTCATCATAGGACGAGAAATTTTCGAAAAATCTTTGATGAATCGGCGGTAAAATCCCGCATGCCCCAAAAAACTTCTAACGCCTTTAACGTTAGTTGGGGGTGGTAACTTAGCAATAGCATCTATTTTTGCTTTGTCCACTTCGATTCCTCTGCTAGAAATCTTGTGACCAAGCACAATGCCTTCTGTCACCATAAAGTGACATTTTTCCCAATTTAGCACGAGATGAGAGGTTTTGCATCTTTCAAGCATTTTATCAAGATTATTAAGGCATGACTCGAATGAGTCTCCAAATACCGAGAAATCATCCATGAAAACTTCCATGGAGGTTTCAAGCATATCTTGAAAAATAGCAATCATGCATCTTTGAAATGTTGCTGGTGCGTTACAAAGACCAAAAGGCATACGCCTATACGCATATGTGCCAAAAGGACACGTGAATGTGGTCTTTTCTTGATCAGCTGGATCAATTGGAATTTGGAAGTAACCGGAAAATCCATCAAGAAAACAAAAGAATTTGTTCCCCGCAAGTCTTTCCAACATCTGATCCATGAACGGTAAAGGAAAATGATCCTTCCTGGTGGCGTTGTTTAGTTTGCGATAATCAATGCACACTCGCCAACCAGTTATGGTTCTGGTAGGAACAAGTTCATTACGTTCATTAGTTACAACAGTTGTTCCTCCTTTCTTAGGAACACAGTGAACAGGACTCACCCATGAACTATCCTCAATGGGGTAAATAATACCAGCATCAAGAAGTTTGATTATTTCCTTTTTAACAACTTCCTTCATGTTTGGGTTGAGTCTTCGTTGTCTTTGAACAACGGGTTTGGAATCGTTTTCAAAATTAATTTTGTGTTTGCAAAAGTTTGGACTAATTCCACGAATGTCAGAAGTTTTCCAGGCGAAAGCTTCTTTATGATTTTTGAGCACAGAAACAAGACGTTCTTTTTCTTTGGGTTTGAGTGCTGAAGATATGACAACCGGAAGAAGAGATTTTTCTTCCAAGAAGGCATATTCCAGATGATCGGGAAGAGGTTTCAAGATGAGATCCACTGACGGATCTTCAATTGAGGTTTTGATTCTCATTTCATCATTGAATTCCAACTCCTCAAAGTTGGTTGTTTCTTCCTCAGGAATATCTTAGGAGTCCATCTGCATAAATTTAGCGAATTCTCTATCGAGATCTTCATCGCTTATTTGTCCAGATGTTTTATGAGTCGTAATTCTTTCATCAAGCAATTTGTCGAATGTTTCCTCCGTTATTTCATCGATAGCATCAATGCTATAACAAGTGTCATCATTCGCATGAGAATATTTCATGGCTTGATTAATTGAAAAAGAAATTCTTTCATCCCCAACTCCAAGGTTGAGTTCTTTGTTTTTCACTCGAATGATAGCATCAGCGGTGTTTAGGAAAGGTCTTCCTAAGATCAATGGAACTTTGCTGTCTTCCTCCATCTCGAGGATCACAAAATTTGCCCAACTTGAACAAGCATGTTTTCAGCTACTCCAACAGGATATTGGATAGTATGATTTGCTAAACGTATACTCATTCTTGTGGGTTTCAATGTATCGATCGAAAGCTTCGCATACAATGAGTATGGCATAAGATTGATACTCGCACCGAGATCGGCTAAAGCATCACAAGTTATTGAATTTCCCAAAGTACACGGGATAAGAAAACTTCCAGGATCACCGAGTTTTTTCGGTAGTTTGTTTTCAACAATGGCTGAGCAATCTTCATTCAAGAAGGTAGCGGAAATGTTTTCCATTTTGCTTTTGTTGCTCACAAGTTCTTTCAAAAACTTCCCAAAATTGGGCATACCAGCTAGGACATCAACTAGAGGAACGTTGATCCTAACTTCTTTGATTAAATCAATAAACTTGCCATATTTTTCTTCCATCTTTTCTTTCCTCAAACTTTAAGGGTATGGAATTCTTGGCTTATATGCTTTGAACTGAGGAGTGGGTTTAACGATTGGTGTGGGAATTGGTTCGTTATCTTTTGGTTCGCTATCTGCTTCATCCTCACTATCATCATGAATGATAGTAGTTGTTTGGTTTGGGTTTGGTGGTGGATCATAAGATAGACCCCTACGAGTATATACAGCATTTACATGCTCATTTCTTGTTTGAGGTGGACGATAAGTTCCAGATGATGAGGGTTTGGGGTTGGTTTGAGTATTGCTTGGCAAAGTACCCGATGGTCTTGCAGCAAGTTTATCAGAAAGGCGACCAAATTTGGTTTCAAGATCTTGGATAGAAGCTTGATGATTCTTTTGAACTTGTTCGACTTTGCTTTTGAGCATGAAGAACTGATTTTTCATGAATTCATTTGTTTGCTTTCTGCACAATAGCATGCAAAATTCACGCTGTTCTTTTTGAATTCCGTTTCTCATTTTGTTTAGGCATTTGTGAGTGAACGGTTATCATCATGAGAAAATGTCGAACGGTTGACATCACGAGTTTGAGAACTACGATTATCATCCCTGGGTGGACGTTCTTGCCAATCTCTAGAATTTCTACCGTAGAAGTTTCCACGATATCTTCCTCCTCTATATCCTCCATAAACATAATTGGCTTCGGCTTCGGGACCTCCCATGGGTTTGACATCACATTCGGATGATGAATGACTTCTACCACAATGGGTGCATCCCTCACGCATTTCTTTGATTTCTTTTTGGATACTTTGGAATTTAGAATCGATTTTGGTGGTGAGATCTTTCATCATATCCATGATTTTGGAATTTTCATTCGTTCCTTCGGCGAATGCAATGGTTTTTCGTTGAGGTTTGGTTTTGGAATCCTTAGACCAATCGAGCTTAAGAAGTACACGGTCTTCTAATAAAGTGTAAGCTTCGTTAGGGGTCTTATAAAGGAAAATTCCTCCGGCATCAAGGATACCTTGAGTTGTGTCATCGAGACCATGGTAAAAGATTTGAATGATATTACCACGAGACAAACCATGCCCATGACAACTTCGGAGCATGTTTTTCATTCGAAGCCAAGCTTCGACAAGATTTTCTCCTTCCTTTTGAGTAAAGCTACGAATTTCACCTAAGAGACGATCAAACATGGCCGGTGGAAAGAAACGTCCAACAAATGCTTTTCTCATTTGGTCCCAAGTTGTGATCACACCGGGGCTTAATTCATTATACCAAATTTTCACTTCTCCGGTGAGAGACGATGGAAAGAGTTTGAGTCGGATTGCATTTGCATTGGTATTGACCTGATCTAAACACACGGATTGTGTTGAAGATACTTTGAGTATATACTTAGTAGCACGCGGAATTTACTACCAAGTACTTAGAAGATTTTGTGTTTGGTGATGTATGTGGTTATATGAATGTAACAGTAAAATAATGACACAATGTTTAACCAAACGATTAGCTTCAATATATTACGAGTGATCTTGGAATATCACAAGAATTACAATAAGACCTTGAAGCTCTAATAATAATGCGTGTTTGTAAAACTTAGCCTAGGATCTCCTTTTATAGGACAAGGAGTCCTTTACAAGTAAACTATTATACGTATCAATCTATACAAATAAGATATACATCATATCTTTTCTATATTTATCCATGCACGATTCTGTCTTTATCTAATAAACAGTACTAACTCTTCTACCAGCAGTACTAATTGACTTAGTACTGATAGTGTATTCTTGAACGATCTTCAGCAGTACTAATTTAGAACTGACAGTACTAACTATTGGTTTAATTCCCAACAATCCTCCCCTAAACTTATGATTTCTGTGCAAATCATTAAGTTTCTTGAATTAAACATTAACTTTCTCTTGATGGGGGGAATTCTTTCAAACACTTATCTTCGATCTTGAAACACTTCAGCATCATCTTTGTTTGAAAGAAAATAGCAAGTACTCCAGCATCAATTAACTCTGAAATCTCTTTTGATTTTCTTCTTTAAACATAGTTTTCCTTCCTGAAATCTATTGTCCTCCCCTGAGTTACAGACTTTCTTGAATCACTATCTCTTGAATTTAGATTCTTAGATTCTTCCTCCCCTGTTTGAAAGAATTGTCACCATCTCATGAATCTGAACAATCTCCGATATGACAATTTGTACAAGTTTCCATCAATTCAATGTAATTTCAGTCTGTTCTCATCACTTCCAGGTGTGTAACCTCCTGGGATAGGGGAATCATCAAACATAAACTTAGTATAAAACCAAGTTTTAACCATCAGTAGAAACCTTTGATCAAAAATAGTTTAAGAGACAGTATAAACTGTATGTGAACTTGAAAACATTTTGGTTCACTTATAGTTTTTAGCAAACTATCAGCTATTAACGGATTTGATATGTCTTTACCAATAGCCGTTTGCTTTGGACTAGCCAACTCTTTACTTTAAGATATGGTGAGTTGAGGAACATCCAGTTGTTGGTAAACTGTCAACCATAAACGGATTGAGTAGTCTTTACCAGAAACCGTTTGATCTGGACTAGTTGATTCTTATGTGGGTTAGACATGGTGAATCAATTACCATTTTTGTGTGACAAACACTCACACTTGAAGTTCCAAAGCACCATTCTTTCCAAAGCACAAATCTTAACCTGTAAATGTTAGTCCAAAACCAAAGAAAAACACAAAACAAAGTATTTTCTTTTTAACAGTTATCACTAATGACTAACAATTACCAAATAATACCAACAATTATGCAAACAGTATAAACTATTACAACAAGCAGTGTTAACTGACACAACCAGCAGTATCAAATCCTTTTGAAAACTTAAACACATAGACACTTAATTGGAAGGGTTAAGCATTCCAATACCTGTGACCAAGTATTGAAATCTTCCCACATCAAAACCTTTTGTTAACAAGTCAGCAAAGTTGTCATCAGAAGGAATTTTGACAACTTGAACTAACTTCTTTTCATTACAATCCCTGATAAAATGATGTCTAATTTCAATATGTTTAGTTTTTGAATGCTGAACAGGATTTTTAATAATACACATTGTACTGCTGTTGTCAATATAGATAATTGTGTTCAAGAAATTGTACCCATAATCAAGCAACTGATTCTGAATCCAAAGAACCTGAGCACAACAACTTGCTGCAGCCACATATTCAGCTTCTGTAGTGGAAGTGGCCACCATGGTTTGCTTCTTACACTGCCAAGAGATCAATCTGCATCCTAGGAATTGACATCCTCCTGTTGTAGACTTCTTATCCATACTTGCACCAGCATAATCCGAATCAGAAAATGCCAGCAAATCAAATGCAGACTCTTTTGGATACCATAGGCCTAAGTTAGGTTGGCCTTTAAGATATCTGAAGATTCTCTTTACTGTAGTCAGATGAGACACCTTAGGATTGACTTGGAATCTTGCACAGGCACAAACTGCAAACATAATATCAGGCCTGGATGATGTGAGATACATCAAAGACCCAATCATAGATCTATACATGTGCACATCCACATCTTCACCACTATTATCTTTTAATAGCAAATGTATCTCCTTATCAATAGGTGTGCTTGCAAATTTGGCATCTGTGAATTAGAATTTCCTCAAAATTTCACCAACATATTTATCCTGAGAGATAAATATTCCATCTGGTTTCTGCTGTACTTGAAGACCTAGAAAGAAAGTAAGCTCACCCATAGAGCTCATATCAAACTGATCTTTCATTAATTGCTCAAACTCTCTGCACATTTCTTTCTTTGTAGAACCAAAGATGATGTCATCCACATAAACCTGAACCAATAGAATATCACCATTGTCCCTTTTAATAAAGAGAGTTTGATCAATTTTACCCCTATGGAACCCATTCTTCATAAGATAAGTAGCAAGAGTCCCATACCAAGCTCTTAGAGCTTGATGCAAGCCATAAAGGGCTTTAACCACTTTGTAAACTTTGTCAGGATGGTCAGGGTCTATAAAGCCTGGAGGTTGAGAAACATAGACCTCCTCATCAATAGTACCATACAAAAAGGCACTCTTCACATCCATTTGATAGACCATAAAACCCATAAAGGAAGCATAAGCAAGAAATAGCCTTATTGCTTCAATCCTAGCAACAGGAGCAAAAACCTCCTCATAATCAATCCCTTCTTCCTGAGTATAGCCTTGAGAAACCAATCTTGCTTTGTTCTTTATCACAATGCCCCTTTCATCCTTCTTGTTCCGGAATACCCACTTAGTACCAATCACTCTCATTCCTTTTGGTAGATCAACCAAAACCCAAACTTTCTGGATTTTGAATTGAAACAGTTCTTCTTGCATTGTCTCAACCCAGCTAGATTCTTCTAAAGCCTTTAGCACATTCTTGGGTTTTATCTGAGATAGGAAACATACAAACATACACTCATGCTCATCTTCATGATGTTTTTCCTCATAAACAACACTGAGAAATCCATGATGATCTGGATCTTGAATCTGCCTTCTAGTCTTTACTCCAGATTGTACATCTCCAATGATATTGGTAAGTGGATGATTTCTGTGAACTATTGTTTGGGGAGTAGAATGAGCCTCATAGGTGATAGGTATATTGTGCAGACCATCTCCAAAGAAATCAAAATCATCAACTTGAGGAGCAGTATTAACTGGTGAATCAATACTAGATTGACTTGGTCCAGCAGTATCAACATTTGGCTCAACAGTACTAACTCCATTTGTACTGCTCTTAGGAATTTCTGCTTCTTTACCATTCTGTCCACTAGAGTCATCAACAATCTTCTCCTTAGCAGCATCACTTGATGATGGAACATCATCAATCTTTGAAGAAGAAGTATTTAATGGACTTTCTTCCATGATTGGCATCAAGACATATTCTTCATCAGAATCTTCATCACCTGCATGATCATTAGTATTTGTACCTGTAACAGGCACATAATTCATAGAATCTGACAGCATATCAAGATCAAACAGCCAATCAGGACCACTACCTGCAACATTAGGAATATTCTCCTGAAATTCTATGTGCAGATTCTCCTCAACATGCTTGGTGCTTTTATTGTACACCCTAAAAGCCTTACTGTGCAGAGAATAACCAACAAAGAAACCCTCATCAGATTTTCCATCAAACTTTCCTAGTTGGTCTTTGGTATTCAAGATAGTGACATGGCAACCAAAAGGTCTCATAAAGCCTAAGGCAGGGGTTCTACCTCTAAAAAGCTCATAAGGAGTCTTATTGTAAGGTTGCACTACCAGAACCCTATTCTGAACATAACAAGCAGTGCTAACTGCTTCAGCCCAAAATGAAATAGGTAACTTAGAATCAGCTAACATTGTTCTAGCAGCCTTTATTAAGGTCCTATTTTTCCCTTCAACTACTCCATTTTGCTGGGGGGGGGGGGTTCTAGCCACACTAAATTCCCTCTTAATACCTTTTTCTCTGCAAAACTCATCCATAACCCTATTCTTAAATTCTGTTCCATTATCACATCTGATTATTTTGACTTTCTTATCAGCTAGGTTTTCTACCTCAACAATAAACGAATTAAGGATTTCACTAGTCTCATCCTTAGTTCTCAGAAAGAAAACCCAAGAAAAACTGGAATAATCATCAGTAATAACCAAACAATATCTTTTAAAATTCAAGCTATTCACAGAAGTAGGACCAAATAAGTCCATATGCAGCATATATAAAGCTTGAGAATTTGAGTTATGAACCTTGGGCTTACAAGAGGCTCTGTGTTGTTTACCCTTAAGGCAAGAAACACAGGTTTGGTCATTTTGAAAAAACTTATTTGGTAAACCTCTTACCAATCTATTTTTAGCAATTTTGTTAATAGTTTTAAAATTAATATGACTAAGCCTTCTATGCCACAACATTGATTCCTCTAATGTGGCTTTTACAACAAGGCAAGTAAGACCTTCTTTAGGAACAAGGTTTTTCATCTCAATACTGTATGTATTACCCTTTCTGGGGATTTTAAGCAAAACTTGATTTTCATCAGGCAGCTTGAAATCAGGAGAAAGAATAAGGCAGTCAGTATCAGTAAAAAGAACCTTATTCTTTTTATCACATATCTGTGACACACTAAAGAGGTTGTACTTTAACTCTGGTACAAAATACACATTCTCAAAATCAAGATTACCAGTTTTTATGACACCTTTACCAGTAATCCTTCCTCCAACACCACCTCCAAAGATAACAGGTCCTCCATCCAAAGCAATGAAGTCTGAAAGGTATGACATGTTACCAGTCATGTGCCTAGAACATCCACTATCTGAGTAGCCTCTGTCTTCTTCACCATTTGAAGGATGTTCCTGCACACAAAATAAAGGTTTTAGTGCCTTTTGGGGACCCAAACCATCACTGGCTTGGATCTGCCTTGTGCATCAATATGAGAAAATTTATTGAAAGTCATTGATGCACCATTGGGTTTGGTAGATTTTCTAACCCAATGTGCTGAGGCCTTGACAGCATTGCCCTATTTACCCTTAACAACATTAAAATTCCTAGCAGTAGGAACTGCTTGTCTAACAGTAGAAACTGCTGACTTAACAGTACAAACTGCTGGCTTATTATTTTTAACATTAGGTACCCATTTCTGATTGGTTGATGTTGTTTTCTTGTTAAAGGGTCTATGAACTATTTGTGTATGTTTTGAAAATGATTTTACACCTGAAACAGTTTGTTTGTTATTAGCCTTCTTGTTTGATCTAGCAGTTAACACTGGCTTAATCCCATGTTTCACCATAACTGCTTTGGGTGTCATCTTATGATTAGGGTGGGCTAATCTATTAGAACTGTGTTGATTTACCCTATCATTAGTGTTTCTATACACCCTAGATTTTCCAAAGACTTTCTTCTTCCAAGGGTTTGACTCACAGTATGCAGCTAAATGATCAAAACTTCCACAAACAAAGCATATTTTTCTAATCATAACAAACTCATCATCCAATTGCTTAGATTTTGAGTGGTTCCAATTCCTCTGATTATCTTTAGAAACTGGTGATCTATTCTTAGTTCTATACATCTCAACATATTTTACATTATTCCTAACTAGTTTTACTTTTTCACTTTTTACCACCTTAGGAGCATGTTTTACTTCTGTTTTAACCTCAGACCTATTCTTAGATGCAACTTCTTTGATCTGATCCCTAACCTTATCATTCTCATCATCATCAGAAGTCCAATCCTTAATAATTGGAGCATCTGAGTTCCTACCAGAAGACATCTTTTCCTCAGAGAGAGATTTATCACTTGCACTAACATAAGAATCCTCAGCCTTAACAAATTTAACAGGATTCTCACTAATTTTAGTACCATATCCAGGAAAATCCATATCCTTAAACTCTTCTAAACTTGTATGAGCCAAATCAATTCCTGGAAGGACAAACATTCCTCTATTTGGGGGTGCAACAGACTTGTAACCTAAACCAGATTTAGATTTATTAAGTATTTGACTCTCTACTATTTTCTGTACCCCTTTTGATGTGTACTCTAGAGTGTCAACACTTAACTTTATATTTTCTTTTTCTTTCTTAAGTGTCTCTAGTTCATATACAAGTCCACTCATCTTGTCATCTTTCAGTTGCAAATCTCTCTTTAACACAGCTATATCATCATTAAAGTTAGACTCATTCTTTCTATAAAAATCAAGTTGTTCTTCCAAAATAGCTAGCCCTCTTTTATGGTTTGACAGACTAAAGTTTACTTGATTGAATTCTACTCTAAGATCATCATACTGTTTTTTAAGAGTTTCATAATCTTTTAAAGCATGACAAGTGTTTAAGCATTTTTGAACTATATGTACCTCAGAGTCTGAAAAGGCCATTAATGCAATGTTGGCTGGTTCCACCTCCTCTTCCATAAAGCTCCAATCAAAACCAGCTCCATCCACAGCAACCATTTCCTTTGAGGAAGAAGTTTCTTCTACATTCACTGTCCTCCTATTCTGACTCTTGTTCCCATTCCCATTGCTCTGTTGTCTAGGACTTCTACATTCCCTGCCAAAGTGCCCCATCTTATGACAATTATAGCACTCCACCTTGGTCCTGTCATATCCTGCAACATCTCTTCCATTGAAGGTGATCTTGTTTCCAGTTCTCTGATAATACCTCTTCCATTGAAGGTGATCTCTTCCATTTAAGGTGGTCTTAAACTTATGATCGTTTGAAGTTTAGGTGGTGTTTGTTTATTAAGAGGGTCTGAATCTGAATCTGAACCGCACGTCTGAATCTGAATCTGATGCGTAAATGTCTGAATCTGAACGCATCTGAACGGAAAAAAAACTCATGTTTGAACGGGAAATTTTTTTTTTTTTTTTTTTTTTGGTTATTTTGTGTCAACAAGAGGCATTCAGACGCGTTAAGACACCCCTCCTAAGTCTTGACCATTAAGATCTAACTGCATCTGAACGCGTCTGAAAAAAAAAAAAAAAAAACAAACAGTCTGACTCTCAAAATGTCTGACCGATTCAGACATTTGGCACAGTCAGAGGCTGTTCAGATGCAAAATAAAGAAAACAAACGCAGCCTTAGTCTTTAAAAATCAAACAGAAGTCAACTCCGATGGATTATGTTGAATTCCGATGAACTTTGTCTAATTCCGATGAATTCTGGCAAATTCCGATGGGTTTTGATGAGTTCCGATAGATTGCATGCAATTTCGATGGACTAGGGCAATTTCGATGAAACTTGGAAATTATACAATTTCGATAAAATCAAAATTCCGAGCAAAATCACAATTTCGACAAAATCACAATTTCGACAAAATTTCAATTTCGGTGAAATTTTAATTTTGACATAAATGTGCAATTTCGATGAATTTGCAATTTCGATTAAATATATCTAATTCGTACAAATTAGAAAATGTTTTCTTAGTCGAAGTATTCCACACACTTATACAAGCATGGGAATACTGAGTTCTCGTTTGATCTCGAAATAACCAAGTTCTAGTTGAATTTCGATGACCAGTGCAAATCCAATTCCGACAACCCTCAAATCTGAATTTCGAAAAACCCTAGAAAGCTGGAATTCCGAAAAACCCTAGAAAAATCTGAATTTCGAAAAGCCCTAGAAAACTCTGAATTTCGACAAACCCTAGAAAGTAGAATTGCGACAAACCCTTAAATATCTGAATTTCGATAAACCCTCAAAGCTAGAATTTCGACAAACCCTTAAAGATCTGAAATGCGACAAACCCTTAAAATCAATTTCGATGAATGACCTGCTTGTTTAAAGATCAATTTAACGAGTAAATAACAAACTTCTAAGCCGATTCTCTCGATCAAATACCTTCAAGAACTCTTAAATAACTATAAAGTATCAACCTTTATCGCCTAAATTCAACTTTGACAAGTTTTGATAAAAAGCCAAAACTTTTTCATGAGATGAAACCAGTTTTTTTATGATACCAAAACACACTAAGAATACGTAGATGACAATGAAAAACAACAACGTTTAACCTAAAAATACGTAAAAATCAAAGCTTTTGACTAAAAGCTAACGTTTTTATGGACAAAAAACGCAACTCTTTGGTCGACTTTGATAAAAAAAATGAAACAAACTCACTCCTAAATCGATGTTTGGCTATTGATACCACTTGTAAGGCCTATGATCTAGGCTATTGATACCACTTGTAAGGCCTATGATCTAGCTACTTTATCACACAATAAGGCACGTATGGATCGTTTGTATGTTGACACAAGAATGTAATGTATGCCGTATATATGTTATAGAGTAGGAGATGAAGATAATGATTTCATATATAAAACACACATACAAACACTCACACACATTCTCACAATCACACTCACACGTACACATACAAATGAGGTGTGGTGAGGTATATATAGTACAAGCATAACGAGCCATGGGCTTTCTATGGGCTTTCTCATGGACTATGTATTGGACTAGTAGAACTTAACTTATTACATATTAGATTAGTCCATGAGCCCTTAGACTATCCTATTACATAAACAACGAATTATTACAAAGTTATAATAACGTAAATGACCATCACTTTTTATCAATGCTAACAGAGTCTATCCTCCTAACCCTGAGGGGCTGTTCGTGAAATGTTTTCCTAGGAGTCTATTGTTATCTTTTGAGTAGCAGTTTATTTTCTTGTTTAGAGAATATGACATATCTTGTTATGTAAGCTTTTCCGCCTATGTAACGGGCTGAGATATGGGATTTACCCACATCCTTTGTACTTAAATGTTTTTTGGAGTAATACATTTACCGGGTCTTTTGACCTTTTACCCAAAAAGAGTAGTACAAAAGTTGGTGACATGGTTCGGGAAGTGTCGGATGATGAAATCCGAACCGCAATGTTCGTTATAGGTAATGATAAAGCTCCGGGCACCGATGGCTACACCTCGGGTTCTTTTAAGAAGAGTTGGGATATCGTTGGTGAGGACGTTTGTAAGGCGGTTAAGGATTTCTTCACGAATGGTAAACTATTTCAGGAGATTAGTCGCACAATTCTTGCATAGCTTCCTAAGGTACCCATTCCTAATCGAGTAAATGATTACCGCTCTATTTCGTGTTGTAATGTAATTTACAAATGCATAAGAAAAATTATTACTAACCGAATTAAGGATGGTTTGGACGATATTGTAAGTGATAATCAATCGGTGTTTGTTCTGGGAAGATCCATCTTAGACAATATCTTACTCACTCAAGAGTTAATGCATAACTATCATTTGAACCGTGGTCCCCCTAGATGTGCATTCAAAATAGATATTCAAAAGGCGTACGACACGGTTAATTGGACATTTCTGGAAGAGATATTGGTGGCGTTTGGTTTTCATCCGAATATGGTATTGTGGATCATGGTGTGTTTCACTAGCACGTCATTTTCCATAAACATTAACGGTGATTTGCATGGTTATTATAAAGGGAAACGAGATCTTCTTCAAGGAGATCCTATGTCCCCGTATCTTTTTACTTTAGTAATGGAGATTCTTACTCTCATTCTGAAACGAAAGGTTCAGGAGGATGGCGAGTTCACGTATCATAATAAATGTGGTAAACAAAAAATTATAAATATTTGTTTTGCTGACGATCTAATTATGTTTGCTCGTGGTGATGTGAATTCTGCTAGGGTGTTAATGGAGGCTTTGGATGAATTTAAAGGGGGTGTCGGGTCTCGTGCCTAGTATACCCAAAAGTACTATCTTCATTTGTAATGTCCCTGATCATGTAAAGAACTCTATATTGTAGCTCATGCCATTTGAACGAGGTACATTGCCTGTTAAGTTCCTCTCATTTCTTCTAGACTCCTTTACAAGGATTGTAAAATCCTCATTGAACGAGTCCGAAAGAGGATTACAGATTATTGGAAGAACAAATGGTTATCGTTTGCAGGACGACTGCAACTTGTTTGATCTGTGTTGTCGTCTATGCATCTTTATTGGGCGTCCGTGTTCATTCTCCCGGCAGGTATCATACACGACATTGAACAATTGATGTGCGGTTTCTTATGGTGTCAGGGAGACATGAAACGAGGTAAGGCGAAAGTTTCTTGGGAGGATGTGTGTCTTCCAAAGTATGAAGGTGGGCTTGGAGTGCGAAAGTTAGAAACTCTTAATATAGCGTTAATGACATCGCATATTTGGAAGCTTATAACGCACCAGGAGTCCATGTGGGTTCGATGGATTCATGCATACAAATTGAAAAATCGTAGTTTTTGGGAAGTTAGCCTTATATCAAATGTGAGTTGGGGATGGCATAAGCTATTGCAAATTCGTAACATTGTTCATCCCCATATCTGGTACAAAATAGGTAATGGTGAGAAAGCATCAGCGTGGTTCGACACATGGGAAGCTCGATGCCCTTTGATGAATCACGTGTCATATAGAGCCATAAGTAATGTCGGGTTTGATCGTCAAGAAACAGTGGCAGCCGTGATTTCTGATGGTTCATGGACGTGGCCCCATTCCTGGTTTAGTCCATTTCCCATTTTAAATCAGGTTAGTGTCCCAACTTTGCATCATGATCAGATTGATACGTTACAATGGAAGCTTCATGATGGCAATTTATCATCTTTTTCTGTCCAAAATGCATGGAATTGTGTCCGTGCTCGTGGCAATGAAGTCGAGTGGTCCAACTTAGTTTGGTCGTCTTATAGTATCCCAAGACATGCTATACACATGTGGTTAGTTATGAGGAAATGGTTATTGACACAAGATCGAATGAGGCAATGGGATGTCAGTAGTAATATTGACTTAAACCTACTTCGCTGTCCGCTATGCAAAGTACAACCCAATTCTCATGATCATCTTTTCTTCGAGTGTGCTTATTCGTTGCAAGTTTGGAACAAAGTATTGAACAAGGCTGAAATAAGCTTCGTTTCGTCTAAATGGAGCGACATTGTTGATTGGTTACTTCCTATTGCACATAGTAATAACGTTACTATTATTGTTGGTTGTCTAATCGTAGCTGCTTCTTCTTATTTCGTATGGCAAGAACACAACAACAGAGTTCATGGAAAAGGCGAAAGAAATCCGGAGCAGTTGTCTAAGATTGTGGCTGATATTATGAGGCTAAAGATTGCATGAATTAGGTTCAAGAAGAAGCCTCGTGTTGAACAATTATATAGGACGTGGAAGATTTCGAGTATTATATCAGATGGAGGCTGATTTGCTAGTATCTAGAGGTCCTTGTGTGTATTGCTTATCTTGTGTAGGTCCTCTAGGTCGTAGTTCAGTTTTGGTTGTTATGTTTTGTTTATGTGCAAAGCATATAGTGTCTTGTTAGGTTTTTCTTAGGGTGGCTCATTACCACCCTCCCTTGTACCTAACAAACATTATCATTTTTATATATATTCACCGGGTTTAAACCCTTTACCCAAAAAAAGTAACATAACATGACAAACCGTTGACCAAGCCCCCACAGCCCGGACAAGAAGAAACTCTTTAAACCTTTTTTTTCTAATGTCATAATGTAAAGATATACTTTGCTGTTTGCTATGTCTTTAGTTGATGCTTATTGTCACCGGCTGGTAGCCTCCTCTACTTATATAGGCAAACAAAATGAATGGATGAATGCACCTAACATGACAAACCATTGACCGAGTTATCACAGCTGACCACACTTGAAGAAACCGTATCCCTTTATATTGCTTCTGGTGTAACTTTGGCATTCCTTGATCAGTAAGGTATATGCAAGTAGTCAAGTATACAACTCCTTTTTCAAACGGAATCCGCCTTGTGTGATACTTTACATCAAGCAATATTAGTGGCACATATTTGTGGATCATAACGAGCAAAAACAAGATTATAGTGTTCTGTGACACATTTAGCATCACAAAATATCATTTAGTAATGCTAATGGTGGAAATATATACCCAAGATGGTAATAGCACGATATGCATTGGTACGTGCTGCTGAGCTGCTCTACATCTGTAGTTACTTTCAGCCTGTCGGGAACGTAGTTAACACAATAACAATGCTAGGCGAGATTTGATCAAACAGAGAACACTTATTCTTTCATAATGCTAATGTAAAAATAATCTTATATGCTAGTTTATGAATATACAATTTTACCCAAATCCGTATTATTAAAATAAACATTAACATCCTATCGCGATCTGTACTATCATGCTTACCGTTATAATATATCAGTTATTTAGGAAATTTCAGAAATATGAACCAAAAAAAAAGTGTCTGTTTCAACCCGCTCTAACACCTTACACTATTTTGCCGATTACTCAGCTCATTCATTTTGCTACCAGACTATACAGTAAAGAAACATATACGTCTTTCTATGATTTCAATAAGCCCTAGGTCCCATCGATTAACACGTACAAATTACACATGCTTAATAATTAGCTCCAGACTCAACATATTAGCATTTCAACGTCCACCAGCAAAAACATAGAGAGTACCATTAAAGACGAAGCATATAAAAATCCTGAAAATTTAAGTAGTTTGTGATACAAAGGTATATATGCACATATATCTATACATTGTATTAGTGTCTTAAAAAACCAGGTGTCATATCTCATATGATATTTGATCATCAAGTAACTTCACTATGAATCATCTTTCATTTCACATGCCGGTCAAAGTCAAACTCATCTATTCAAACAAATTAATTCTGACTTTTTATTTTATTTTATTTTATTATTTTATTATTATTATTATTAAATTTTTTTTTAAACTCTGTTTTATTCGTTAATCATGGTTTCCGAACTTTTTGCCAACTAATCCATGGGGTTCGTGTTAGAGTTTGTGGATATAAATTAATATTTGTATGTCCGGTTTCGAACCCGAGACTCGGGATTGCACACAATACGTGAGAGTTCCAATGGTTTGAATAAATTAAATATATTTTATATTTTATTTATTCATTTCACAAAACAAACACTTAACGACAGTTAGTACTTAACGAAGTTAGAGATAACGGCCGTTAAAGGACTAAATGTGCAAAAATAGGAAAGAAGGATCTAGAATCCCTTTCTTGGGGAAGAATTCGGCCGACATACCCCTAGGGGTTTATGGTTCGATTTTTGGTGTCTTTGGGAACAAGTCAAGGAAGCCTATAAATACAATTCATTGTGTTTTAGTTTTTTCCAAAATCTTGAATCCCTAACTTAGCCAAACTTCTCTTCTTCTCTCCCTCTAAGCTCTAAAGATCGACCCTCTTTTAAATCCACTAGGATTTGGTCGATTCAAGTAAAGCTTATAAAGTGTTTGGTTGTTTTGTGATTCTTGAACCTAGCTTTTCCCATTGGAACGCTAGTATCTCGTGTGTACAAGAACGAGTGACAAGCTTATTTTAGCTTGTGTGTTTGCCTTGTGATTCGATCCATATAAATCCTATTAGGGTTTATATAACTTGTTCTTGTGAGATCCGATTCCTTGTTCTTGCTAGGAATCAAATAAGGTACGTGTCTATTTAATTTTATGTTAATTAATTATATGTTATGTAGATCTATCCGCTGCGCACACTTGTGATGTTTATGTGTTTATAGACTTGTATGATTCACATATTCCAACAGTGGCATCATGAGCCGCGTTTTTAACATGTAATTGATTACATAAAACCTTAAAAATTGAATCTTTAATTAGATACATGCAATTTATAAATCTAGGGTTTATTTTTTTGTAAACCTAATATTAGGTCGACACCTAAATTAAAAGATTTAGGGTTTTTGGTTTTTGTAGAAAACTTGTAGAAAAACCCTAGGGTTGCATGCAATTTTTAGGGATTAATTAATGAGTACCTTATGTGACGTCGTTAATTAATTAATTAGATTGCGTACAGGATATATTGACATGATAATATGTGTTAACATGATTATATGTGCAATATGGGATCCATGACAAAATCTTGCATATTTTGTCATGGAATGTTTGTTGATTTATTTGCCACATGATTTTTAAGATAGATCTTAAATTAGGGAAGACCCTAATATATTAATTAAAATTGGTTATATGCAATGTGGTATCTAATTGATCAAAACTTACGCGGCCAAATTTATTTGGTGTCTGTGGTCCATTGGGTACAATGAGCTCGAAAACCAATGGGAGTTTTATTGATTAGATACATGAAAATTCACATAGATAATTAATAGGATTTATCAAAAAGGTTTGCATGTGGCTATATGATATCGTTGATGATCATATATGTGTTATTATGTGTTTATTTATTTTTTAAATTACTTGTTCTTTGTGTGTTTAATTATGATGGATTGTAACAACAAAGAGGGTAATTTTTCAAATAAAAATAAATGGACCTAATAACTATGAAACCTTTGTAGTAAACCATTTGATTGCCAAGTCTTATGTGCCGACAGTGGTTCGCTTCGCACGGTAATTTGCTCCCAGGCGAGACTAGCAATTAATAATTTACTACATAAATTGTTTTAAGCAAAAAAAATCATAAGTTTTAGTTGATTGATGCGACTGTACAAAAGTGGTCGAAGCGGCGGACCTATTATTGACAAACTAATAAAGTGGGTATAAGGAGGCTTGACATTAAATTGTCATCCGAAATGGGCGCGTTTTTAATCGCCTTAGGGTGAACGTTTGCTCCTCCGCTCGCCTGTGTGTCAATAATAGACTTACCAAGTACACCATGAAAAAGTACGAAGCATCTTAAGGCAATGTTGTAATTTGCTCAACGCCTCAATTAAAAACTTTGATGATTTGAGCTTACGAATGAGTAAACTAGTTTTGTAAGAAAACATATGATACAAAGATGAATGCATGACATCTTTGTACATATTTTTTTTGATAACATACATCAAAAATTTATACCCTTAAAATTTTAAGTAATATGCCAACCAACTACAAAAAGGAACACCTAAGGTTTCATCCTACATCACTAGCAGCCAAAGCTGAATGTGATGTTTTGAAAGGGTGGTTGTCTAAGGGTAAATTGAGTACTTTCGTTGCTAGCAGCCAAAGCTGAATGCAATGAAACGACGTCAATTTACAGTTTCTTAAGTTGGTGAACTTAATTGGGCACTTTCATTACTAGCAGCCAAAGCTGATGTAATGGGACGACGCCAAGGCATAAAGATTTTGGGATGAAACATGCTTACATTTTGCAACTGAGGTTGGCAATATAATGTAAGTCCCATGATTCTAGGAATTGCAATTGTAGATTGGCAATTGAGTGCAGCTCTACCTTATTGAGTACTTTCATTGCTAGCAGCCAAAGCTGATGTGATGAAACGACGTCAATTTGGATCCTAATTTTCAATGAAAATTAAATGGTGAAATTTTATTTACCGTGGGTGTTTAATTTTCTTGAAAAGTTATTATCAAAAATACTAAATTGAATTTTGAAAATTCTTTTAATGTATTTAATGCAACGTTAAAACCGTAAACATGGGATATTCTTTTAGTAGTAAATTGATCTACACCCGTAGGGGTTTTGGATAGAGTCAATTTTTGCTGAAAAGAATAAACCGAGTCCACTTTCCGTGTGAAGAGTGAGACTTAATCCTATTCCTTTTCATGAGTGAGAAAGGTATAATAGGATTATTAGAATTGTCTAAATTCTAAGAAATAACTCATGGCGAATTTCTTAAAGAAATTGCATGGTTAGGAGTTATTAAATTAGAAACTAGACTAATTACCGCAAAAGTGGTAAAAGGCAAACTAGAATGTTGGATCTAGTTGTTATGCTTTAACCATTTAAATGTGCTACATACCATGATGGGGATGGTAGACTTAACTAAGGAAGAAATTGCATACCTAATTTTTTCAAGTTAATTGCATTGATGGATATTCCATCATTCACAAAGTAGAATACATTCTTTGAAGTACCTTAGTAACGTTACGTAAGGGATTCATCAAAGGTGTAGGAAAGTAAACAGCACGCTATTTGCTTTTACTGGTAATGCAACACTTACAATGTTGTCAAACCCAGTGGGAGCATTGTGTTGTAATTACTGAATAATGAGTTCATGCAGTGATCTTAAATTCAGTGGGAGCTACAAGTCTTGGTAGTTTTCCGGATTATCTCTAGAATCTCTTGAGATAAATACTTTCCAATTATAGACACTTGTGGTATTAAGGATAGTCGTGTAAGTTTCCTTACTAGACGAGGTGATTCTATATCTACTTATATCTATGACACAATCATATTGATCAAATAAGCAAACGATTGACGTGTTGTTTATCTGATACGTGATGTTGTTCCATGCACAAGTGGGAGAAATCTGTATTGTGTGCAAGCAACAACATAAAGAAATATGATTTATAGGGTTCTCTTGACTGTAAGGTAAGAGATAAATGTTCTAATGTGTTTTATACACATTCTAATTTATGGAACACTTGAAGTTAATATCTACTTTCATTACTAGATATTAATGACAAGGTAAATTACATACTTTCATTTTATCAGCCTCGGCTGATGTGATTAAACTATGTTAATTTACAAGTTTCTAAAATTAGATAATTATTAGAACAAGTGTCGATATGATAATAAGACTACTTCAAATGAAAATATTTATGTATTTTTGTAATGACATAAATAAATGAAGTAATCTTATACTACTTCATATTTAGATGTTTATGTATTCTTGGAATGACATAAATATATAAAGTAAATAAATTAACTTGAAATACTATTGATACCAAGTTGTGGGTTTTATAATTACTTTAGTTATGCATATTTGTATTTTGTATAAAGATATAAATATGAAGTCTTTTATTATAAGACTTATAATAAAGTAAGACGTTATCTTGTTATGTACTTTTTTAAGACATATACAAGAAGTCATTGAGTTGATCAATGATTTATAACGTAGATTGGGATTATAACAGTTTATGTCTTTTTGGTAAGACATAGATATTAAGTGGCTTGGACAATAAGGCACTTATGTTATAAATTATGCAATTAGCTTGGAAATCTATTGTACCATTAAATTGACTTAGTTGGTAAATAGGTAAGCCAAAACGAAATATATTTATCTTACATATTGTAAGATTAACTTACAATATTAATCCTAATGAAATACATAAGTTTATGGTATGTTCAGTTAGAAAAATCAAACTCTTGAAAAATTGTTTGATTAAAGATAATTATATCTTCTAATCTTCCTAAAAGATATCAAGGTTAGAAAATTGAGTATGGATTAGATATACTCAATTTGACTCCAACCTAGAAGATTAATAAGACACCATTTAATATGGAATGTGATCAATCACATTAAGTCTTAAAATTGAAGTTCAGAATTTGTTAAACTACTTGTTGGGTAGGTTATTAACAAATTAAGGTTAGGAAATGTCAATTTGTATCTGTAAAGTCCCAAAATAGAACAAGTTTGTGTTGCTCTATTTGCTAAGCATTTATAGGTAATCTATAAATTGCAAAAGGCGAGTGGGAGTTTTATCTTCAAAAGATAAAAAAATTACAAGATACATAATCTTCTAAATACGCTAGAAAAATCATAATGAGGATTTAACATGTTAGTGTTAAATCTCAAGATGATGGAATTCTTAATTCATAGATCCGCAAGGATATCTCAAATATTTGTAGAATATGTTGAGGGTTATGAGTTACAGGATCGTGGTATGCCTGTTAATAAATTGCAAATGTTTATTTGGCAAATTACTCATACTGTGAATAATTAGATGCTGTCCAAAAAGATAACTAGTTTGGAAACGTAGTTGATCTTAAACTCTATAGTAACACTATAGAATGGAAATGAATTTCTAAAATGGAAATGAAAATCCTAAAGATTTAAATTCTTGTGTAGAAATCATAATGGACAAATTTGTATACATATTTAATATGTGAAAAGATTATCAATCACAATTAAGCAATTAAATGTGATTGAAATTCTTTCTAAGCACATTAAATATATAAAGATTATGATTGTCATTATTAGTTTCATTTATATGAAATTAATAATGGAATATCAAAACTCTTTCTTGGATAATTACTTGAGCGAGGACGAAAAGTAATTGAAAGGAGTGTTTGAATTCGAAATAATCTTTAGTAGTATACAAAATGCAAATCATTTGTGAATGGATTAATGCATGCATCTAGAAGATATACTTATTTTAGTTATTAAATCTAGTTTGATTTATAATTAAAATTAAGATATTTCTTAATATTCCTGAAAGCTAGTGGGAGTGATGTATTTATTTTCTTATTTCATATATGTTGTATAACATATAGGAAGTAACATTCCATTAACATTTATATGTTAAGTTTTAGTTTGGAATGAAACTTCATATATAAAATAAAACCTTGAAATATATGTTTATTTGATTATAAACATAAGCGGTAAAATAACTGATTCTAAAAGAACATGATATTCTATTAGAAGATCTAGATAGAAACATATCTTTGAAAAGATATGACATGAACAAAATCAAAGTTTGACACAAGGATTTTTCATGTACATCATGTTGCTTGTTGTATCATGCTTGGATGCAAGATGATTGACAACATTAGTATCTAATTATAAATTATTAGATAGTTAAGTGTAATGGATATGGTTTAGAATTTACATCCTCAGCCTGGATTTGCTTCAAAATTCTAAATATGAACCATATGGCATATTGTTGCTTAATTGATATAGTGGACAAATCTTGAAGGATTTGGAGATATCAAAATATTACAAGATGAATGTTAAAAGTTTACGGAACTTTTAAAAGAGCATATTGTTGTTGGATACAATGATGCTAGTAAGATTGAGATGACACTCAATACTAGTCATGGTGGGAGCTCATCCTTATTAGGAGACCATGTATACTAGTTATGCTCAATATGAGCATGGTTGCATTATACATAAAGAATTAGAATACTTTAACTACAAGGTTTGGTAGTTTAATTGTCATAAATTCGTGCATGAAGATGTCACGCATTTTATGAAGTATGTGGCAATATCTAGATAGATGAATGCACACATACAAGAATTTCATTATATAAAATAAGTATTCTCAAAATTCCGATAGATCAGCATTAGATGATTTATGCCTTGTCAACAAGTATGTGGAACATGACTTGTGGCATAATTCACTAATGAGAAATATCATGCATTGATTTTTTAGTATTTGGATAAGGGACGTGTAAACAATTATTATTTCAATGAAAAAAAGTGCGGATAACGTTTATTCTCATTATTAATATTTGTGTCCTATATTTGCATGTTTAAATCCATGAATAACTAATGTTATTCTAAATAGTCCGTTGTCGATCAATAATATGGGAATATTATTGAACTAAGACAAATGTGAGGATTGGTAGAATGTACTGTAAGGTTGAGACACCAATGTCACATGATATTCAATATTGGATAAAGTGAATATAGGACTTATCCCAACTACATAATTATACTTTATGGATCGTCGTCATTAAGTAAATCATGAATATTTATCCTCAGACTTGAGATACCAGGTAACTGCTGAGGATGTAGCTCATTTTCTGTGAGATAGTCTAACGCTATCCGTAACAGGTAGTTATAAGGGCTATTTTCGGAGGTGATGCAAAGTTCAAGGGTCACGCTCGTAGTCAATAAAGGATTTGTTCCTTCAAATTTGTTTTGAAGTATAATACTGCTGGGCCCCTCGTAGGGTTGACAAGATGTTTGTGTGGCCACACCCAAAGTCTATCTGGAAGACGTTCAGATGATTTGGTAATCTTGATCAATCATAAACAACGAGAAACATAATAGTTAATTATGGAATGACCTTGATCCATATCCATATTAACGCGGTATTAGCAACAAAAGGATAAGTATGATGATTAAATTCATCACGTGGTTTTTTCCAGGAAAACCATACTCGATTCGATCTGGGGGCATTGGGATCTGTTAAGCTAGACTAGCCCATGTCATTACGATATTAATGAATATCCAAGTGGGAGCTGTTAGAGTTTGTGGATATAAATTAATATTTGTATGTCTGGTTTCGAACCCGAGACTCGGGATTGCACACAATACGTGAGAGTTCCAATGGTTTGAATAAATTAAATATATTTTATATTTTATTTATTCATTTCACAAAACAAACACTTAACGACAGTTAGTACTTAACGGAGTTAGAGATAACGGCCGTTAAAGAACTAAATGTGCCAAAATAGGAAAGAAGGATCTAGAATCCCTTTCTTGAGGAAGAATTCGGCCGACATACCCCTAGGGGTTTATGGTTCGATTTTTGGTGTCTTTGGGAACAAGTCAAGGAAGCCTATAAATACAATTCATTGTGTTTTAGTTTTTTCCAAAATCTTGAATCCCTAACTTAGCCAAACTTCTCTTCTTCTCTCCCTCTAAGCTCTAAAGATCTGTTGGCCCAATTTCACGGATCTTTAATCAACGATATACCAAAATATGAAATAATCTCTATTTTCTATAAATCTGTAATCATTGTAATCGTTACAAGTTCTAATCTATAAATAAGATATGAAAAGGTACAAATGAAATGGTGTGGCGGTTCGTTTAATTCCAATAGTTGTGTCCCTTAGTTTTGTAACCGTTTGTAACTGCTATTTGGCAGTTATTTGTTGCTGCGTTGACTTTTCCATGTTGACTTTGACTTTCAGGTTTGACCTTTAATATGGGCAGATTGGGATTAACCCAATATTCTCCCCCTTAATCACAATTTCTGCGACGTAGATCTTTAAGTCTTTTGTAGTCGTCTCCATTTTGCTTCCTTTAATATTCGCTGCAACATTGATCGAATTTTGGAATCTTTTGCACTCCCTGCTGTCTTTTGAGTTATCTGCACTCTCTGCGATTTCTGCATTCTCTGCGGTGTCTGCACTCTCTGCGATTTCTGCACTCTCTGCGATTTCTGCACTCTCTGCGATTTCTGCAATCTCTGCTGTTTCTGCAATCTCTGCTGTTTCTGCAATCTCTGCTATTTCTGCAATCTCTGCTGTTTCTGCAATCTCTGCTGTTTCTGCACTCTCTGCGGTTTGCTCATTGTATCATTTCTCTTCAGTTATAGTCGCCATAAGCAATGTTGGCTCTAAGTCTTCTTCAATAAAATTGGATTGTTCTCTGACTTGATTCTTGCGTTTGTTTTGACATTCATATGCATAATGTCCAAGTTTGTGACATCGGTAGCATGTGACTTGAGATTTGTCTCTTGTATCTTCATCAAAAGACGCTCGTTCTTCTCTTTTAGATTGGGCTCGAGACTGGTTAGATCTTCCCTGACCATATTCTCTAAAAGGTTTTCCTTGTCCTTCATATCGTGTGAACATCAAACTCTCTTGGTTGTTCACTTGTTTATCCTTCTTAAACTTAATCCTTTCTTCATAGGTCTTAAGTCTTCCAATTGCTTCTTCAAGTGTCATAGTGTTTAGATCGGAATATTGTTCTATAGATGCAACTATTTGCAGATACCTATCAGGTACAGCATTTAGTAACTTCCTAACTAAGTTCTGATCTTTTATTGTGTGTCCTAGACTAGCGGCTTTGTTTACAAGAGCTGTGAGTTTTCCTGTAAAGGTATCGATGGTTTCATCTTCCTTCATATGTAACAACTCTAGTTCAGATCTGAGTGTTTGAAGTCTGGCTTGTTGGACTCTTTCTTCGCCTAAGTGCCTAGTTTTTAAAGCACCCCAAATTGTTTTCGGGGTTTTGTGCTTTGTTATTTGAAGTAATTGTTCTTCGGGTAAGGATTGGTAAAGGTATGCAATAGCAGTTTTCTCCTTTTTCTTATCGGATTGATTCGCTTCATTTGGCTCAATTGTTTCCCATAACCAATTATTGGCCCAATTTCACGGATCTTTAATCAACGATATACCAAAATATGAAATAATCTCTATTTTCTATAAATCTGTCATCATTGTAATCGTTACAAGTTCTAATCTATAAATAAGATATGAAAAGGTACAAATGAAAGGGTGTGACGGTTCGTTTAATTCCAATAGTTGTGTCCCTTAGTTTTGTAACCGTTTGTAACTGCTATTTGGCAGTTATTTGTTGCTGCGTTGACTTTTCCATGTTGACTTTGACTTTCGGGTTTGACCTTTAATATGGGTAGATTGGGATTAACCCAATAAGATCGACCCTCTTTTAAATCCACTAGGATTTGGTCGATTCAAGTAAAGCTTATAAAGTGTTTGGTTGTTTTGTGATTCTTGAACCTAGCTTTTCCCATTGGAACGCTAGTATCTCGTGTGTACAAGAACGAGTGACAAGCTTATTTTAGCTTTTCCCATGGGACTTTGGTATCCGAAGGATTCGGAGTTTACACTAATTGCCTTTTCAGATGCCGATCATGCTGGATGCCAAGTAACAGCGAAAAGTACATCAGGCGGAGCGCAATTTCTGGGAGAAAAGCTAGTAGGCTGGTCGTCAAGAAAACAAGATTGCACTGCTTTATCAACAGTAGAGGCCGAGTATGTGTCTCTATCTGCGTGTTGTGCTCAAGTCCTTTGGATGAGAACACAACTCACGGATTATGGTTTCTCTTTCAACCGCATACCTTTGTATTGCGATTCAAAAAGTGCCATAGCCATCTCGTGCAACCCAGTGCAACACTCGAAGACCAAGCATATTAGAGTCCGCTACCACTTCATAAAAGAGCACGTTGAAGAGGGTACTGTTGAATTGTTTTTCGTGAAGACTGAATACCAGCTCGCCGATCTATTTACGAAGGCCCTCCCAAAAGAGCGGTTTGAAAACTTAGTTCGTCGAATTGGAATGCGAAGCCTAACTCCCGAAGAGTTAGAAAGTCTTCTCGAATCTCATTGATTTACTTCATAAAGCTTCGCATGTAAATATTTCTGTAAATATTTTGGTAAACATTTTTTTTGTAAATATTTATGTATATATTTTTGGTAAATATATACATACCTTTTAAAATATATATATATATATATATATATATATATATATATATATATATATATATATATATATATATAAAAATAGAAAATTTGAAAAAGCCATAAAAAATATAAAAGACAAAATCCAAAAATATTCTTCTCACGACATGTCTCTCGTCTAATCAATATTCTGTACGTACTTAGAAATGTCATTCAACAATGATACGGGTATTTACAGATGCTTGAGCGAGAGTTATTTTTTATGTTTTTCTAAAACATGTCGTTTCTAAAAATTCTTCATTAAGGCTTTCGTGCATTTCAGTACGGAACCCGTTCTTAAACGTGAAATCTTTTAAATGTAGCTCGGGTATGCCGGAAAAGGTTTCAAATAAACGCTACATTGTATGACTTCTGATTATTTCCGATCAGAACTCGCAATGTTAATGGCAAAAAGCTAAAACCCGTGAGCACTTAATCGAAATTGTTTCAAAAGATCTTTCAAAGTCTTTTTATAAATTTTGTGCTCACAACAACTCCCTCTAAGACCTCTAAATGCTTTTAAACTCAAAAGTTTAACCATTTGCTCTGATTAAGGGGGAGTATAAAAAGAAAAAATGTTCCATTTTTCATGCTAAAATCAGTCCGTCTCTCCACAAAAAGTTTCATTTTAATCAACTGTTTTCAAAAATACCACTTCATGCTATTTTTGAGGGGGAGATTAGGTGTTTATTATAATATGGGGGAGAGGACGTGATTAAAATATGATCTAAAAGAAGTTTTATCGTTTGAATCTCAAAACGAGTTCTTCAAAAAGACTCAGCATGAACCCTCGAATTGACGAAACTAATTGTCCTTTATCGAAAAGACTTGTCCGGGACGGGTAATAATTTCAAGCTGGTTTACCAGTGATGCAAGCGTGTCTCGCAAAGGACTTGTCTGAGTAGAATGTACCAATTCGAGAGATGATCTTTGAATATGACCAGGACGGGTAATAATTTCAAGCTAGTCTATCTAGTGATGTGAGCGTGTCTCGCAAAGGTCATGTTCATTGAAAATCAATCATTTTAAATGTGCGAACTCTACCCATCATGTGCAACTTATTTCAAAAATGCATGAGCACATGTGAAGGGGGAGTGTTTCATAAATGCAAAACTCTCGATGTGTTAACAAAATGTGTTTTCTCATAAACACGTTGAGAGATTTTCACAAGGTTTAATGGCATGTGACAAATAATCTAGGATAATCATGGAGTAAAAAGGTGATTATGGTTAGGTTATGTCCAATGATCCGCCAGAACCGGAGGGATCTACCCAAGGACGACTCCAATAGCTTAGCATTAGAAGTCCTTAGGAAATATTGAAAAAAGGAGTAGAATGAGAAAGGAGAAAGAAGGGGTTGAAGAATGAAAAAGAAAAGTTTTTGTAAGGGTGAAAAGAAATAGCCCTCCATGAAAACTTAGGACAGAAACCGGGTCAATACATCTGCTATCGGTACTCACTAAGGTGATACTGGTATTGAAGACAAGACGTCATGGACCCAGTGACGCATTTGAACCACCCCTCCTATCCACTCAGATATCTCTTAAAAGATATTTGTTTCATTTCTCACGGAGAACACTGCATAATCTATCGACCTCTCACTCCGAGAAGCGTTGATATTGAAAAGGTGGCACTCTGCTCCATGCCTCCGACGACTAAAATCAAAATGCACATTATTGAGTCTAGAGACATGATATTCATCAAAAGATCTCTTAGGAACACTTCCTATGAAATACTCTTGTGTTCACTCAAAAGGATACAAGTTGTATGAGTCTTAATGAGATCCAAAGATCTTGCCTCACGACATGATGGCCGAAGGACGATTTATTGCTAACTGTTTTATGCAGGTACCGACGAAAGTCCATTCACCATCATCATCTACAACGGCGAAGCAGCTGAACTGAAGATGTAGATCAAGGCGAGGAAGACCACAAGACGACTCTATGAAGATCACAGCGCATGAAGGAACATTGAATGAAGAAGATTACACATTGACACACGAAGTTCAAGATGTCAAAAGCTAAAGACCAATCAAGGGAGCATCATTTGAAATGACCATCCCTTAGGGGGAGATTGTTAGCATTTAAATTAATGCCACTTTGAAGTGATGGTCATTTTGGCAATTAGACTTAAGTGTGTCATGTAATATGTTGTAAAGTGGGCTTGTAGCATTAGAACAATAAGTGTTTAAATTGTATAAGTGTAGTGCAAGATACAAAGCCCACATGAAGTCCAAAGTCAAGCCCACCAAATACCCATTTGGTTGGCTGTGAATTCGTATATATACACACACACATCTCATTTAGTGTGTGCCTCATTATTAGATAAGAAAAAGAGTGTGTGTGTGAGAGAGTGTAACACCCAAGTCTCTTGTATTATTTCTTTCTCTTTGAAGATAATAAACATTTGACTTGAAAATTAACCTATGATCCATACTACTCTTGTGCTATAAATGTGTTAGTGAGAGTCATCAAAGAAGCTTGTGTTTGTGTGACATAGTGGAAGCTCTCGGTTCATCTTCTCCAAGTGAAGTCGAGTGTTACACCGGACAGCCTAATTGTAAGTCTATCAAAAGGACATTAATCACTGTTTATGAAAGTCTTGCAGCGTTAACAGATAGCCTAGATAATCGTCTCTTCAGACAATTTCAACGGTTCCTCAAGACCACGCCATACTACGAATATCACTTTGGACCAAGTTGTAGTAGTTGGATTGCACTCGAAATTAAATGTATCGAGTCCTCAAAAGAAATGCATAACAATACACACCTAGTATGATCATCAATATAACACCCTTCAAGCTATAATGTTAGTTTAATATGAACAGATGTGGGTATTTATTATAGACACTTTCTACTTTTCTAGTGTTTGTTTTGATCCCGAGTTTAATGTCAGCGGATTACTAATGTTAACGTTGTATATCGTTGTGGATACGTGTTTTGTTGAACAGCATAAGGAGCATATAAAACATATACTTGTATTATATATAACATCGCCACATCATGTTACATCAAAGAAAAGTATGTACACCTTATAGGTGCATGTACAAACATAAGTGTATAGAACACCATTACCAAATTTATTGTTTAAAGAAACATTATTTTAAAAGATCATAGAATAGTACTAGAGGCCGGGTAACCAATTTGTATCATGCACTTGATTCAAGGATAACCCGCTGCAGGTGGTGGAGGAGTGTACCCATAATAATAACTGTGGGGCGCTGGTGGTGGAGGAGTGTACTCATCGGGTTGTGGAGTGTATTGATCTGGCGGTGGCGGAGTATATTGATCTGGCGGGGGAGGAGTGTACTCATCGGGTGGTGGAGTGTACTGATCTGGTGGTGGAGGGGTGTATGTCGGAGGATTGTACGTTGGAGGAGAGTGAGAGTAATCCGGAGGAGGGTAATTGTAATTAGGTGGAGTGTAAGAATCCGGAGGAGGGTAGTTGTAATTAGGTGGACTGTAAGAATCTGGAGGAGGGTAATTGTAGTTAGGTGGACTATAAGAATCTGGAGGAGGGTAGTAGCTATTCGGAGGAGGATAGTAGGAATTCGGAGGAGGGTAATAGCTATTCGGAGGAGGATAGTAGTAATTCGGAGGAGGGTAATAGCTATTTGGAGGAGGGTAATAGTTATTCGGAGGAGGGTAATAGTAATCCGGGGGAGTGTACGCCTGAGGTGTTGGAGGTGAAGCGGTAGTGGGAGGAGGTGGAGACAGTAATGGTGTAGTGGAGTTGCTACAAACAGGTTTGCACGAGACACAATCAACAATGCAAACATCGGGACAAGATTTAGGACAAACATGATCCAAGTTATAACATAGTTTATATTTCTTGTCATTACAAGTTGCATGGCTAGAGCTCTTAGCAATTGGCCGAGTTGCCTCGCCAAACATCACAAGCATGAACATTGCAAGTAACATAACATGATAACCCATTGATCGAGTCATCACAGCCCGACTAGAAAATACTGTTAAACCTTCTTAACAAATTTTGTTGTGCAAATATATGCTTTATTGTTCTCTATGCATTGAGTTGATTCTTATTGCCACTGGTAGTCTTCTCTACTTATAGGCAAATGAAATGAATGAATGCTTGAATGAACATGACAAACCATTGACTGAATCATCACAGCCGACCACACTTGAAGAAACCCTTTAATTTTATATTGCCTATGGTGTAATTTTGGCATTCCTTGATCAGTAAGGTATATGCAAGTAGCCAAGTATGTAACACCTTTTTGCAATCAGAATCCACCTTGTGTAATACTTTACAACAAGCAATAATGGAGACACATATATGTGGATCATAACGAGGAAACAAGACCACAGTGTTCGGTGATGCATGAAAGTTGACATCATGAAGTAGGCTTGAAAGGAAAACAAATGGAAGAATCGGCCAAAGGAGTGGTCTAATCATCTACATCATTATATATGCGTGGACATGCCCAACATGTGAAGAGCACGATACGTTTTGGTGTTGTTCTGCATCTAAACTTACTGTCTGGACGTGGTTTACAATTTTACATAGCTAGGCAAGATTTGATCATACCCAGTACACTTAATTTTTGGCAAAGGTTGTTCGTGTATATACAGTAAGAATATATGTCAAATCCATAATATTAAAACAATAACATCTTAGGACAATCTATACTATTATACTTGGTATCTGATAGTTATTCAATTCAGGAAATTTTAGAAAATGGATAAAACAGAAGTGTCCATTTTAACCCGCTTACATGTTGCCGATTAACCAACTCATTCATTTTGCCACCGGCCCATAGAGTATAGAAACATATATGGCTTTCTATGATTTTAAACTCGATCAGGTCCCATCGATTAACACGTAGAAAAATACTCAGGCTTAACTAGTTACCGGACTCAACGTATTATCATTTCAACCTCCACCAGCTAAAAACACGAAGAGTAACATAAGTTGAGAAACAATTACTCAATGGTACCATTAAGCAAAAGCATATAAAATCTCAAAAATTTGAAGTAATTTGTAATACAAAGGTATATACTCGTATGCATTTATTTAAACATTGTAGTAGTATCTTAAGAAACCAGTAGTCATATCTAATGGAGTATGATATTTGATCATAAAGTAATAACTTCACTATAAATCATCTTTCATTTCACACGCTGGTCAAACTCATCTATTCAAACAAGTTAATTTTGATTTTATTCAAAGAGTTAATTTCATAAATGGTCCATGTGGTATGTCGGGTTTAATGGATTTAGTTCTTTTACTTTTTTAACAGGTTTGGTCCCTGTGGTTGCGACCCATAACGGGTTTGGTCCCTTGACCAATTTTTATGTTAGTTTGACCGTTAAGTTGGTCATGTGACGTGCACATGGAGGGTAATTGTGTCATTTCTCATATCCTAGAAACCATCTTCTTTATAAACAAGTATGCTTGATTTTTTTACCCTTCTTCTCTTATTCCAAACACACTCCCAACCATCACCATCCTCCCATCACCTCCATCCATAATACAAAAACAAACGCTACCTTAATCATCCCAAAAACACACAACACACATATCCACCACCAACCCGACACTTAACCCTCACCACCGCCGCCCCCTACAGCCGGCGACACACCAAATCTTCGGCCACCACAAACCATCACCATCCCACCATCAACTCCACCCACCCACGTCGTCACCACCATAGCGTCGCCCCCTACAGCTGGCCGGCACACCACACCCGCAAACACAAACATACAAATCTATATTCGTCACTCAAGATCTGTCACACACCGAAAATCAGGTCCAGCGGAAGCATACATGTCACTGGGGTGTTACTCAATTGGTATCATAACACAAGTACAAAGAACGGTTTTTATCTCAATCATTTAGAATAAAATTCATTTACAAAAGGTGTTAAATTTACATTATTCAAAAGTAGTGCGGAAATAGGCCCATTAAACAAGTAAAGCGGTCCCAACATATATATCAGAGTCGTCTATGACCGTGCCCCTTGCCAAGCGCCTCCAAAATAAGCTATCGCCTTAACCTAAAAATACATGTTAAAAGTGTCAATACGAGGTTGGTGAGTTCACAGGTTTTAGTTTAAAACAATATGGTTGAACCAAAAGGCTTTCGAGTTCAAACATCATTCACAACAAGTCAAATTCAACATAGGCTCACACTACCTAAATCACAGTTCCTAAATGAATTTGCAAACATTATCATAATTCAAAACATCTCGAACCATAATCAATCATACAGATACTACACTCATATAGTGTCGCGCCAACTGAACCTATGGTGTTCATCATACTCATAACCAATATCACGTGGGGAGCTACCCCGATAGATCTATCAACATGTGGGCTCTCAAAAGAGTTAACAGTTGCACCAACTGAACCTATCAACTTGTGGGCTCTCAATAGAGAGTTAACAGTTACACCAAGTGAACCTATAACATGTGGGCCCTCAGCAGAGAGTTAATAGTGGCGCCGACATGTACTCACAAAACAAACATGTCACAACATATAATCACATCATCACACATATATGTCTAATATCATGTAAAACAGTAGTTCACAGCATAGAAACATTTGTAAAGCATTGAGTTTGGTGAAAAAAAACGAGCTCCCCAAAAACAGTTTAAAAACCAGTAAAAATAGGGGCTATGAACTCACCTTAGCCACAACAATGCTAAGATCACAACTGACACGACTGGCATCTAGCTAATCACAACGGTATCCAGAGAACAGGCACAATGGTACGAAATCAGTGCAACCTAATACGTAAATAATTATCTCAAAATACGTCTCGAAATAATAAAGTCTATAAAAGACAACGTGTCGTTGTTTTCGTGGATTACTCATATCATTACTTATAAAAAGTTTAATATCAACGTTTCGTAGTGGTAAGAAATAATAGACTCAAAACACAACTCACGCCAAAGGAGGAAAAGACGTCGATATAAGTCGAGAAATACTGACACAAACTCAAGCCAACCAGGAAAGTCCAGAAAATAACGAGAAATTAATAAATATCAATAAAATATGTCAATTGGTAAGTTCCAGTATCTTTCCCATAATCCCAAATAGCTTAGAAAAGTCATTAAGTTTTATAATAAATGTAAATTTAAAATAAAGGCATTAGTTTGGAATGTTTTATAAATTTCGGCATGCCGCGTCCGTTTATACACATTCTCAAGTCATCGTGACTTAATTAAATTTTCTCAAAACAATTTAATAGCAAATTAATAAAAGTATCCATTGATTATTAGACATTATTGCCTTATTGTATATTTGTTGCGAATCAAATTTATTAAATTCGTCTCGAGTCTAATATGTTGTATTCGTTTCAAGTTCAATAAGTCTATATTGTGAAATGTCCAAGTAATATCGATATTTAATCCATTATGTATTATCCAAATCCCAAAAAACCAATATTAATCCCAATGCCACATTCCAACATTTACCAAAACGTACCGAAGATCCTTAAAGTCAAAACCAATAGATTTTCGTTAGTCAAATGTATCATATTAGAAAAATGCTAATACAAATTAATTATACCAAAATAATTCGTAACAAATTTAATACAGTAACTTTTAACACTTTTTCTATATCTCTTGGGCTATCCAGAATCTAGTATTTGTTTCGCTCCCTACTTAAAACTGAAACAACATCGTAAATTGAATGTAAGGTTATATCAAAGCCGGCTTCCTACTTTTGAGAATGCCACCCCACGCTCCTTTCTTGTTATATGATTCCACGTTATTTGTTTTATTTTGTTGTGATTACTTTCTATTTTTAATTCTTTATCATGTTAACTATTACTACATATATGATTTGTTTTGAGCTTTGGCCAGTCTGTTTAAAATAGAACTGTCCTATAAGAACCATCCTTAGAACCGAAAAGCAACAGAACGAAAAAATATTGTTGCTAATTTTTTATATTGATGTGAATACGTGTTACGTCAAAGTGTTTATATATATGGACATCAAAGTGTAAATTTATATATATGGTTAAATATTTACACCTTATAGGTGCATGTACAAACATAAGTGTTAATTAGAACACCATTACAATATTTTGTTGTTTATTTTAAATGATCATAGAGTAGTAGGGGTAAGCAGCATGTATCATGCACTTGATTCAAGGATAACCCGCTGGTGGTGGAGGATTGTACCACCAGACATCAGGTGGTGGAGGAGGAGTGTACCCCTCTGGTGGTGGATAATACCAGCTGGCTTCTGGTGGTGGAGGAGAGTAATCCGGAGGATAGTACATGGGAGGAGGGTAAGAGTTATCCGGAGGAGTGTACGCCTCTGGTGGTGGAGGAGTGTACCCCTTTGGAAGTGGTGGAGGAATGTAATCCGGAGGATAGTACGTGGGAGGAGGGTAAGAGTTATCCGGAGGAGTGTAAGTGTCATCTGGAGGAGGATAAGTGTTGGAATTTAAATAGCATGACACGCATCTAAATAAATAAACACATCAAAGCATGTATAGCGGAAGCAGGATCTTATATTTAACATGTATAAAATAATTACTGAATAATAAATAGAGTTACCTTAAGATCCTAGCAAGAACAAGGATCAATCTTCTCTTTTCTTCTCTTGAATATATAAAAGGATTAACGTAGAACCCCTTACCCTTTTGTTCCACAATCCAAGATGGAATAACTAAAGTAAGTTATTACCATGGTCTTGTACACACGTACTATAACCAACTAACGTTAGATGCTAGTGTAAAGACACGTTTATTAAACCAAAAACATTTGTTTAATAAATACCAATCGATCTACTTTTCAATAATTAAATAATTAAAGTCAAACTACTATCATAGATAGTGATTGATCGACTGTCTTTAAAGGAAGAAAAAGAAGATTGCAAAACCATTATGGCTATAGTACTTTGTACGAAGTCCCAACAACTAAATAACCAATTCATTAGTTTTTATAGTGAATATTATCTTGTGGCCAAAGAAATCGATTAGGGTATAAACCCTTAGGATCCGATCGGCTCAACCCAAGATATGGGTTCTAGATCTTTCTTTGATTCCCAATATTCACTTACAGTCCTTCCTTTATTCCCTAACGGTCGTTAGTCAACACCGTTAATTACATAACGTTCGTTGTGTATCATTTTGTGTCCTAAATAATTAAATACATAACATAGTTATATATTAATTATTTTCGTTAGTCATTCATACGTAAAGTGTGCAATCCCAAGGTCCCGTGTTCGATTCTAGTCATATACATTTTAATATTTTTTCATAACTTTAACAGCTCCCACTTGGAAATCTATTAAAAGTATAATTGACATTGGTTAGCGTCTAGCAACACGCCAATGCCCCTAGTACAACTCGGGTGTGTGGTCTCCTGGAAAAACCACTAGATGAATAATCATCATACTTATCCTTTTGTTTCTAATACTACATTAATAAAGATATGGATCTTAAGTCATTCTTTATTAATAATTCTGTTTCTCGTTTATATGATTGAACAAGGTTACCAAATCATCTGAACATCGTCAGGGGAGATCTTGGGCGTGCGCACGCAAACATCTTGTCAACCCTACGAGGGGCCCAGTAGTATTAAACTTCAAATAAATTTGAAGGAACAAATCCCATTTTGACTACGAGCATAACTCATACACTTTGCAACACTTCCGAAAACAATCCGTATAGCTACCAGTTACGTATAGCGTTAAATTGATTCACAGAAATGCACTACATGCATGAACGATTATCTGGTATCTCAAGTCTGAGGATAAATATTCATGATTTACTTGATGACAACGATCCATAAAGTAAACTCATGAGGTCGGGATAAGTCTTATATTCAATTTATCCATTATTGAATATCATGTGAATTTGGCATGCCCACGCATCAATATACTTAAGTATATTTTACCAACACTTCACATTTGCCTTAATTCAATAATACTCCCATATTATTGATCGACAACGGACTATTTATAATAACATAAGTTATTCATGGATTTAAACATGCAAATATAGGATACAATTTATTATTAATGAAAACAAACGTACCACGTACTTTAATTCATTGTAAATAATAATTGCTTAACATCCCTTATCCAAATACTAAATAGATCAATGCATGATAATTTCATTAATGAATTATGCCCCAAGTCATGTTCAACATACTTGTTGACAAAGCATAAATCAACTAATTTTGATCTATCGTGAATTTTGAGAATACTTATTTTAAGAATTCAGTTAATGAAGTTCTTGTATGTGTGCATTCATCGATCTTGATATTGCCACATACTTCATAAAATGCGTGAGATCCTCATCCACGAATTTATGACAGTTAAACTACCAAACCTTTGTAGTTAAAGTATTCTAATTCTTTATGTATAATGCAACTATACTCATATTGAGCATAACTAGTACACATGGCCATTAACTATGATAAACTCCCACCATGACTAGTATTGAGTGTCATCTCAATCTTATTAGCATCATTGTATCCAAACAATAATATGCTCTTTAAAATTCCGTAAACCTTTAATATTCATCGTGTAATGTTTGATATCTTCAAATCTTTCAAGATTTGTCAACTATATCAATTTCGCAATAATTTGCCATATGGTTCATATTTAGAATTATGGAGCAACTCCAGGCTGAGGATGTTAATTCTAATCCAAACATATCCATTACACTTAGCTATCTAATAATTATCAATTAGATACTAATGTTGTCAATCATCTTGCATCCAAGCATGATACAACAAATAACATGATGTACATGAAAAATCCTCGTGTCATCCTTAGATTTATTCATGTCATATCTTTTCAAAGATATGTATCTATCTAGCCTTTCTAATAGATTATCATGTTTATTAGAATCAGTTATTTTACCGCTTATGTTTATACTCCAAGGTTTTATTTTCTAAATTTCCATGTGAAGTTTCATTCCATACTTAGACTTAACATTTAAATGTTAATGGAATGTTACTTCCCATATGTTATACAACATATATGAAATAAGAAAATAAATTTAACACTCCCACTAGCTTTCAGGAATATTAAGAAATATCTTATTTTAATTATAAATCAAAACTAGATTTAATAACTAAACATAAGTATATCTCCTAGATGCATGCATTAATCTAAACGATTGCACTTTGTATACTACTAAAGATTATTTGAATTCAAATACTCCTTTCAATTACTTTTCGTCCTCGCACAAGTAATTACTCAAGAAAGAGTTTTGATATTCCATTTTTAATTTCATATAAATAAAACTAAGAATGACAATCATAATCTTTATACATTTAATGTGCTTAGAAAGAATTTCAATCACATTTAATTGCTTAAGTGTGATTGATAATCTTTTCATACATTAAATATGTATACAAATAGTCCATTATGATTTCTACACAAGAATTTAAATCTCTAGGATTTTCATTTCCTTTGTAGAAACTCATATTCATTCTATAGTGTAACTATAGAGTTTAAGATCAACTACGTTTCCAAACTAGTTATCTTCTTGGATTGCATCTAATTATTCATAGTATGAGTAATTTGCCAAATAAACATTTGCAATTTATTAACAGGCATACCATGATCCTGTAACTCATAACCCTCAACATATTCTACAAATATTTGAGATATCCTTGCGGATCTATGAAATGAGAATTCCATCATCTTGAGATTTAACATTAACATGTTTAATCCTCATTATGACTTTACTAGTGTCTTTAGAAGATTATGTATTTTTATCTTATCAAGATAAAACTCCTCCCACTTGCCTTTTACAATTTATAGATTAACTATAAATATTTAGCAAATAGAGCAACACAAACTTGTTCTCTTTTTGGGACTTTACAAATATATATTGACAGTTCCTAACATTAGTTTGTTAATAACCTACTCATAAGTAGTTTAACAAATTCTGAACTTCAATTTTAAGACTTAATGTGATTCAACACATTCCATAATGTTAGAAACGAAGCTGGACGATATTTACGTGAATTGGAAATAGACAACTAGAATGCATATAATGCAAGGACTGAGAATGTAATATTATAAAAGTTGTCTTGTTAGGCATTTAAATACCCCACAAGTCTTCACTTGTGGGGTGTGGCTGAAAAATCTTATCCAAAGCAATAAAATCCGGTTTTTCATTATCTCCACCTTCTCTCTACTCTCTCTCTAAAACCAAACATGAATCTCTTCTATTTTAGTCAACCTCGTCAACCAGAAGGTGTTAAAAGTCGATTCTTGGTCATTACAATTGGTATCAGAGCTAACCGGGGGCGAATCGTGGTGTATTTGAGGTAAAAAATGTAATTTTTGGTGTGTTCCAACTCGTTACTGTTCATCAGTGGCGTTTTTGGGTTTCTTTGTGTTTGATTTATGTTCATAAGTAACCAACTGTCGTGTCTTTGTTCTTCTAAAAACGTGGCTGTTTGTGTCTTTATTGGAATCGTACGCAAAAATCAAGGTTCAAGGTTGTGTTTGTTGATGATTTAACGAGTTGGGTTGTGAAGGTTTCCTAGTTTTCACTCATTTCTTGGTGTGGAAGATCAAACTTTTGTGTTTGTTCTTGGTCCCTAGATCGAATATCATCAACAATTCTTGGATAAGATTTGTTTGTGGATTATAATTGATTATTTTAGTCCTTGAATTATTGATGTGTAAGGCTAGTGGGTGAATTATTGGTCTGCCAAAAAGTCAAGAGTGGTTGGAAAGTTTCGAAATTGCCACTCTCTCGCAATTGCTTCTGCCTCTCGCAATTGCTGCCTCTCGCAATTCACAAGCCTCTCGCAATTATGAAACGTCGCATTCTTGTATAAGATTGTGATAGGTGATCTTTCGAAATTGATTTCGGAATTCATTTCGGAATTACTTTCGGAATTGGCAGATCTTCGCAATTGTCTCTCGCAAATGCTTCTCGCAATTGGTCTCGCAATTGCTTTTCGCAATTGGAGCTGATTTCGCAATTCACCATCCTTCGCAATTCAACAATATTTCGCATTTCAAGCAACCTTTCGCAATTGGTCCTTCATCTCGCAATTGCAAATTTGAAATTTGAGGAATGACTTAACGGTCAATTTTTACGCGAGATTCAAATTCTGGTACAAGAGTGAAAATTTTGGCCCAAAATTCAAATTTTTTGGCCAAAATTCGAATTTTTCGGGGAATTTTTGGCGTAAAAATTTCTTAAACTCAAAATTTTCCAGCATCATTAGAATGTCATTTTATGGCATATTTCACATCAAAATCACAAATGAAATTATCGGACTGCACCTCAAAATCACCACGTATAGCCGAAAAGATCCTGATCAAGATTCACAATCAAATGACAATGGCTATATATTGATTGTTGATTGTTATCAACTGTGACTACAAGGATGATGATTCGTTGTTACTTATTTGAAGATGAAGTGGAATGTCACGGGTGCATGTACTTAGTATCTTGAAGATATCGCAAATCTGACCCTTTCGCAATTGGTTGAACTCTTTTGCAATTGGTTGAACTTTTTCGCAATTGGTCCCTTTCGCAATTGGTCCCTTTTCGCAGTTGGTTGGTTGCATGATTCTTCGAGATCCTTGCTCGATCTTAAACGGCTCTCAGAGCATTCGATGATTAAGTCTTGGGTTATCTAGTTTTCATAGGTCAAGGGGTGGACGGACGAAGACCTAGTTAACTATCACTTAAAGGAGATACGTTGTAGTACTCAGTGTCACACAAAGATGTGGATAATTCAAGAGATGTTCATATACAGTTAAGGAAGGATGGATGGGTATATGAAACGACCTATGCTTTAAGGAGTTACGTTGTAGTGCTCAGTATAGGTACTTAGTCATACAACAGTGCAAGTTTAAGTCACAAATTTGGGTTATTCTACTTCTGTCTCAAGTTCGTCATGGTGGGTTTTCTCCATTAGTAGTCACTACATGAAGCCGTTGTTTTTGATACAGGAGGTAGATTGGGTATATCGACATCTTCTCACGGGCTGATATGATTCCTGATAAAGGGCTTCCAGTTTGTATTTCACGTACACATCAGTATGCTGATTCCGATAAATCGTAACCAGCAGGGGAGAGAAATGTACGGGCTGATCTCTCATGGGAAAAATAACTGGGATGCATTTGGTGAGATAAAGATGTTGATACTACATTCCCCCGAACAGATTCAGAGCACTCAGGGCACTCATTAAATGAGGTTGTCAGTTTGGGGGAGAGCACTAATTAGGGGAGAGCACTCAGGGCACTCTGAATTAAACCCTAATTAGATTTGCTCACATGGTTCGTCTGCAAGTAAAGAAATGACAGCTGAGAAGATCATGCAAGCTGAACGAAGTAATGAAGTTTGAAGATCATTCTCTGTGCTTATAGTTTATATTTTTACTTGTAGGGGACGTTGTAAGCAATTCCCGTATGACATCACTTTGGGGAGAGATTGTTAGCCGTAAAGTTTTGTCATTTGTCGGGAATTGAATTGTTAGTATATACAAGGACTAGTCTTGCCAAGAGGGCATAGATTAGATTGTATAAATACCCCTCCTAGTTGTCTAGGAGGGTTGGGGATTCATTGTAACACAAGAGGTGTGTGTGTTTTCTAGACTCTCTCTCAAGAAAACATACACACCTCGGCAATCAATAAAGTTCTATAATGTTTAATCTTTAGTTCGTGTTTAATGTGTTTCCTCCACCTCCCATACGTGAATCTATACATCTACAAAGACCAATTTTTTCCATATACTAGATATTCGATCTCTATGTGTTGAAAATTGGACCAATTCTAAATCAGCTTTAAGAGCAGGAATTGATGTTTATTCTCCTCCTGGCCTCTCTGGTAGTGTCTCCCTGACAGAATATTATAATATCCTGAGTTAATCTCAGCGAGTATAATATATGTCTATCATGACTTGTCTACATATCATTCCGTAGTGCGACATGGGTATTTAATTTCCCTTTTATACACTTTGTGCTAAACCATCAGGATATCCAGAATCTAGTATTTGTTTCGCTCCCTACTTAAATTGAATGTAAGGTTATATCAAAGCCGGCTTCCCACTTTTGAGAATGCCACCCCACACTCCTTTCTTGTTATATGATTCCACGTTTTTTGTTTATTTTGTTGTGATTACTTTCTATTTTTAATTCTTTATTATCGTGTTAACTATTACTACATTTATGATTTGTTTTGAGTTTTGGCCAGTCTGTTTAAAATAGAACTGTCCTATAATTTAAGAACCATCCTTAGAACCGAAAAGCAACAGAACGAAAAAATATTGTTGCTAATTTTGTATATTGATGTGAATACGTGTTTTCTTGAACAACATACGGAGCTATATATTAGAACACATACTTGTATAATATATAACATCACCACATGGGTGTTACATCAAAGTGTTTATATATATGGTTAAACATTTACACCTTATAGGTGCATGTACAAACATAAGTGTTAATTAGAACACCATTACAATATTTTTGTTGTTTATTTTAAATGATCATAGAGTAGTAGGGGTAAGCCGCATGTATCATGCACTTGATTCAAGGATAACCCGCTGGTGGTGGAGGATTGTACCACCAGACATCAGGTGGTGGAGGAGGATTGTACCCCTCTGGTGGTGGATAATACCAGCTGGATTCTGGTGGTGGAGGAGAGTAATCCGGAGGATGGTACGTGGGAGGAGGGTAAGAGTTATCCGGAGGAGTGTACGCCTCTGGTGGTGGAGGAGTGTACCCCTCTGGAAGTGGTGGAGGAAGGTAATCCGGAGGATAGTACGTGGGAGGAGGGTAAGAGTTATCCGGAGGAGTGTAAGTGTCATCTGGAGGAGGATAAGAATCCGGAGGAGGGTAATAGTAATCAGGAGGAGTGTATGCCTCTGGTTGTGGAGGAGTGTACGCCTCAGGTGGTGGAGGAGTGTACCCCTCTGGAAGTGGTGGAGGAAGGTAATCCGGAGGATAGTACGTTGGAGGAGGGTAAGAGTGACCCGGAGTTGGAGGAGGCCAACTGTGATCAGGAGGAGTGTACACCTGAGGTGGTGGAGGGATGGGCTGCGACGGTGCTGGAGGTGGGGACGGTGATGGTGTAGGGGAGTTGCTACAAACAGGTTTGCACGAGACACAATCAACAATGCAAACATCGGGACAAGACTTAGGACAAACATGATCCAAGTTATAACATAGTTTATATTTCTTGTCATTGCAAGTTGCATGGCTACAGCTCTTAGCAATTGGCCGAGTTGCCTCGCCAAACATCACAAGCATAAACATCGCAAGTAACATAACCTGATAAACCATTGATCGAGCCATCAAAGACCGACTAGAAGAAACTCTATAAACCTTTACCAATTTTGTAATGCAAAGATATAGTGAATTGTTCTCTATGTATTTTATTGATGCTTATTGCTACTGGTTACCATCCCTACTTATAGGCAATTGAAATGAAAATGAATGCATGAATGAACCTAACATGGCAAACAATTGACCGAGTCATCGGGCCAGACTTAAAAGAACCACTTTTATTGCTTCTGAAGTAACTTTGGCATTCCTTGATCAGTAAGGTATATGCAAGTAGCCAAATATGCAACACTTTTTTGCAAACAGAATCCACCTTGTGTGATACTCTGCGTCAAGAAATAACAGTGATACATATTTGTGGTTCATAACGAGCAAATAAGATCACAGTGTTCTACCTGTGACACATAGCTAGCATCACAAAATATCATTTACTAGAGCTAATGGTGGTATATTAGCCACGAAAGCTGACATCATGAAATGGGCTTGAAAGGAAAAGAAATGGAAGAATAGAGCGACCAAAGGATTGGTTTAATCATCTATGTCTTAAAAGAACCATTTTGTGTGGACATAGTACGGACTTATATAGGGATGTGGTTATGATGTAGTCTAAAAAGAGATAAATACAAATTGAACCTGTTGATTCACATGAATGCAAGGGACAATTCTTCCAATTATCGTTGTTTCAACGAATACCGATAATCAGGGGATTTTCTACTCAAAATTGAGAAACGAGAGAAAAGTGAAATTTCATATATTTTGGAACTGATCGGCCAGGATTACAATAGAATTATTATATATAGCTTAGAAACTCGAAATGGGCCTAAAAGACAAACGGCCCGAGCACTAGCCCACAAAAAAAGCCCAACAAACTAGAAAAAAAACATAAAAATGCAAATAACTCATAAAATAGAGTGTTTTGGGGCCCGAAGTTCCGTAAACTGCCATAGGCGTTTACCACGACGTTCTCCTCGTTCCAAGCTTCGATTTGACTAGTCATGGGCCTAAAACAGAGCCCCGTAGCACAAGTTATGCTAATTTTAGTGAGGCTCATTTTCTCACACGATCTTGGGCCTCTAGAAACAAAATGGCCCGTTCCTCAACACTTAGGCCCGCATCAGGTTAACATAGCTACCAAAGAATTTGATCAAACACGGTACACTTAGTTTTCGGTAAAGGTTAATGTAGAAAACCTAAAACTATATGCATGTTTATTAATAAAATTTTGAAACGAAATCCATATAATACTAATCTGATAATAGATTAATATCCTATGCCAACCTATATTATACTTACCTAACAGTTATTTAGGAATTTCAGAAAATGGACAAAAAAAAGGTCCGTTTTAATCCGCTCTAAGGCTATGTGTAATGGGGCGTTACCCACCCAATTTATGCCCTTTTCACGCCCCTTTAGCGCCCCCCCCCCCCATTACATAGGGGCGCCAAAATGGTAAAAAAATGTTGGAGCGCTACCATGGTCATGCCCTGCCCTCGTTTTGTTCCAAGAAAAATCCGAATGTTGCAATTTAAAATGGGTAGTTTTCAAACAAAAAAAAAACGCTCCTATGTTTTTTTTCTTATATATACACCTTTTTTTATCACATTTTACACAAACAAAACACTACAACTTTACCTCAAACACACTTTTAAAAAAAATATGGATTCTTCTAGCTCTTATTTCCTTCTTGAGTCTAGTTCCGACGACGGTATGTCGGACATGGAACAAGAAGCGGTTTCAATGGCGGTGATCGCGTTGAATAAATTGAAAGCTAAACGAAGTAACATACCGATCCAATGAAGAGCTAGAGTTGAACGTGACCGTTTCGAAGCCAACAAACGGTTGATGAGAGATTACTTTGACCCGAACACAAGGTATCTCGAGGAAATATTTAGGCAACGTTTTAGAATGAGCAAACGTTTGTTTATGCGTATTGCGAACGATTTGGAAGAGCGGTTTCCATACTTCCGACAAACAAACGACGCCACGGGAAATTTGGGGTTCACGTCAATTCAAAAGTGTACTTCGGCTTTGCGTGTGCTTGCTTACGGGTTCACAACCGACATCAATGACGACTATTTAAAAATGGGAGAAAAAACTTCTCGGGACACACTCGAAAATTTCACAATAGGTATTTTTTTTTTTAATAAAAGTTTTTTTTTTTTTTGTAATCGTATATATTTATTTTTTTTAATAAAATGATGTTTTTTTTTTTTTTTTTTTTTTTTTCATGTATCTTTTTTTTTTTATTTAGAATCATCTAATGTAATTATTTACTTGTTTAAAAAAAAGAAAAAAAAAAAAAATGGTGACACGTGTCGCAAAACGCCCCACCCACCATTACACACCTAAACCTATCAAGCCCCTTTGCTGATTGGGCTGACACATGGCAGAAAATGCCCCATGGTGGGGCTTTACCATTACACATAGCCTAACACCTTATATGTCTTTGTCGATTACTTAACTCATTCATTGTGCCACCCATGTGTGTATACAGTATAGATATGTAGATGTCTTTTTATGATTTCAAACTCATCCGAAACTAGAGCTAGAAACACTACTACAAAAATGGCCAGAGCCCCGTTGGCTATGGGCTCAAAAGGGTAGGGACTCTATTCGAAAACCAAATAGAGCCCGGTTAAGAAAACGGGGTCTATTCCTAGTTATGAAGCCCGGTTTTCTCTTACCGACCATGGCTCTATGTGAAAAACAAAATTAAAAAAAAAAAATATATATATATATATATATATATATATATATATATATATATATATATATATATATTGAAGAATTCAACCACTAGATCAAATTTTGAATAGCAAAAAAAAAAAAAAAAAAAAAAAAAAAAAAAGTATCATTATTCCTAACTTTCATCTATTATAATAAATTCTAACTATCAAATCTTCATCTTTACATCTATCTTTAACCGCGACTCATCTTGCTCTTGAGCTTTCCTTCTAGCCAACTCATTATATATATATATATTATATATATATATATATATATATATATATATATATATATATATATAGGGAATATCTTAGCTACACCAAGGGTGTAGCCAACTTAGCTACACCAGAATGCTAATTCCATGCATAAAACCCCAATTATGATGTCATCTTAACATCCTAAACTTGTTAACCTTTATAATTCATCACCTCCAACATCTATTATTTGATATTGTTGCAACTTTTTATGTAAATGTTCTTGAATCTAGTTTCAGTAACGAAAATGGCTACTAACATCATACATTTGCAACAATAACTAATTTAGTGTAAATGTCAATGATAGATGTTAGTTTTGAGATATTTTGGAATTGAAATGGATTTATGATGTTAATCGGGTATAAAATTGGATGTTTGTTACCTCAAATTGGCATATCGGTGTAGCTAAGTTGGCAACACCATGGTGTAGCTAAGCTATCCCCATATATATATATATATATATATATATATATATATATATATATATATATATATATATATATATATATATATATATATATATATATATATATTGATGCTGCAAATATAACAAGTATGGATTAGAACAAGTGAAATAACAAAAAGCATAGTTAAAATTCAACACACTACAACAAAAGAGAGGACGGCCGAGGAAGGTTTCGGCGGGGACGCTCATGCCCCCGCCGAAAGTCGCTAAAAGACAAAAACTTTGCTGAGCTGTCACAAAGTCTCGCTGACCGTTTACTAAATATTCAACGCTGCTTTTTAGCGGGGACATGTCCCTGCCGAAAACTCTTATCATATTAGTCAAAGTTTGACCAAACTTGGAGTGCTTAATTGTTCCCGTGTTTTTTTCCTGCTCTACCTTTCGGCGGGGACACGTCCCCGCAGAAAGTATAGCTGAACAGTTATCAGTTTTCGGCGGGGACATGTCCCCGCCAAAACTATTAAGCACTTTCCCTCCTAAATAGCTAGCTTTATCCCGCCAATATTTTACGCCTTTCGGCGGGGACATGTCCCCGCAAAAAGGTCTGGCGCCAATTTTTCCCGCCAAGGTTTTACTTATATATAACCTAACCGTGGATGAGAGACCGGCAAAACACAAATAACCAAATCACTAATTCCCACAAAACACACATAACAATGGATGGTTACTTGCCGGAAGAGGAGTGGTCAAAGGTTTTATCGTCGATGCTCCTCTTTGATGAAGTTCTTAATGAATATGGCTCGGAAATTATTGATGAATATGGTTCTTATAAGAACTGTGCACCGTGGATGAGAGACCGGATTCTGGAATGGTTGAGGAAAAAGCCGTACTACAAAGAGTATTTGGACGCTCAAGTTGACGATGAAGCTGAAAGCACGTTGGACACCAAACTTGATGATCTGGGAAATAGGGTAACAAATCTCGAAGATACGTTTGAACATATCAAGCAAAGGAAAGCAAGGAAGGGAAAAGATAGTGCAGGTTCTAGCAAAGCGGGAAGTAGCAGCAAAAAAAAATGAATGGGCGATGTTTGTTAATACTTTCGTGCAAGTTCTAGCAAAGCAAGAAGTATCGTGTGTTGTTTCGTTTGAGTTGTTTCGTTTGCTTGTCGAGTTGTTTTGTTTGATCTGTTTCGTTTGCTTGTCAAGTTGTTTCGTTTGAGTCTGTATGAAATGTATGTGGTTGAGAACTCTTACGTGTTTTAAATAAAATGTTTGCCTTCGTGATTGTTAATTGTGATATTGTTCCTTCAAATAAGCTCATAAACCCAAACACCCTTTTGGGCTGCTGTTAACCAAACAGCATAAACCAAACGGCCCTTGTGGGCTGCTGTTAACCAAACAACATAAACCAAACGACCCTGTTTGGACAGCATAAACCAAACGGCCCTTGTATGTGGGCTGCTGTTAACCAAATAGCATAAACCAAACGGCCCTGTTTGGACAACATAAACCAAACGGCCCTTGTATGTGGGCTGCTGTTAACCAAACAAGATAAACCAAACGGCCCTGTTTGGACAACAACAACATTTTATTAAAAACAACAACAACACAAACAACAACATCTCGTATACAACCATATCATCTCGGCTCATTCGTTAAACCATATAGTTAGGAATTGCATCTTTCAAACTAGAACAAGATAAGCTGTTAACCAAACAGCATAAACCAAACGGCCCTGTTTGGACAGCATAAACCAAACGGCCCTTGTGGGTTGCTGTTAACCAAATCTTCTTTTAACCAAAATGGTCATGGTTGCAACAACAACAACAACATTTTATTAAACAACAACAAACAACAACACAAACAACAACAACAACAACAACAACAACAACAACAACAACAACAACAACAACATTATTTCTCTTGCAGCCGACTGACATGCGTGGTTCGGGTCGTCGGGATTCGTTGTCATTTCAAGTCTTGCCTCCAGCATCCGTACTCTTGTCTCTAGCACCTGCTTTTGTGCCTCCAGCATATTTATCCTAAGATCTTTTTCATGACAGTTTGAGCACCCTGTTGGTGCAGATCCAGAACCGTGAGATGTTGAAGCAGAAGAAGTTAGTCGTAACTGCTCATCAAAGTCACTCTTCCACATAAAATAGCCGCATCCATGATCTTTTTCTCTTGGCTGTCACATAAATAATGTAATTATACGATTGTTTGTATATTTACATAAATAAGAAATGTATAATTGTTCACCTTCGAAAGAGGACATGCATAATATTCCAATCCAAATGTATCTTTTTGATGTGCTTTTCTTTTTTTTATATTTCCTGTTCCACAATTACACATAAAAGGATTATATCGATCCATCTCAGATTTTGAAATTGGTGTGAAGATAAGAGGTTTGGTGTTATCAGGTGGTGATGGGGGATGAATCGAGGTATTGGTGTTATCAGGTGTGTAAAGTATCATATGGACTCATTGTGTTAACAGGTGTTGTGTAGAGAGTAGTGATAGATTTTCGTTTAAATAAGGTACAAGCGTGGATGGGGATATCGGTTTTAACATTTATTTGAATCCATTATAAATACTCGGCTAATTCGTTTAACATCTTGTGTACAACCGTATCATAAGACTCATTGTTTAACATCTGTATGTACAACGTATAATCTCGTCTATCTTTAACACTTGTGACAAACCGATCATGTCATCGTTACTCATTCGTTTAACATCTGTGTACAACCGTATCATATCGACTCATTCGTTTAACATCTTGTTACAACGTATTTATATGACTCATTCGTTTAAACATCTGTGTACAACCGTATATTCATTGAACTCATTCGTTTAACATCTTGTGTACAACCTATATTTGACTCATTCGTTTAAATCTAGTGTACAATCGTATCATCTCGCTAATTCGTTTAACATCTTGTGTACAACGTATCATATCGACTCATTCAGTTTAACATCTTTGTAAATATATATCGACTCATTCGTTTAACATCTTGTAAAACGTATATATCGCTCATTCGTTAACATCTTTGTACAAGTATATATCGACTCATTGTTTAACATTTTTTGTAAACGTATTATATCGACTCATTCGTTTAACTTGTTAAAATATGTAAATTAACCGATAAATGACTTAACTAGTTAATGACTAAAAATTTAAAAGTTTTAAATTAAAGATGATTTACAATATTTAATTAAATTAATGATTATAGTGATTAATTTAATTAAAATGTTAAATAATTTAAATGATTTAAATTAAGTATAATGATTAATTTATTAGGTAAAGTGATGTAAATAATTTAAAGTTTTAAGTAATTAATATGATTTAGAAATTTTAGTTAAATTTTAAGAATTAATATTGATTTAGTTAGTTACAATATATAAGAGTTTTTTTTTTTTTTTTTTTTTTTTTAATTAATCCCCGCCGAAAGATTTCACAAAAAAATTGATTTTCCTGTAGCATTTATTTATCCCGCAAAGGATTTGCCGAATAATTAAAACTTTTAGCGGGGACTTGTCCCCGCCGAAAGTCTGTTTCACACCCACCCTCTATTATTATCAGATCTGTAACACTTCAAAAAAACAAAAAAAAACTCATCTATCTTCTTCTATGCTCTGCTGCTGCTGCTACCATCATCTCCACCACACTCGCATCTCCACGACCACCACAACACCACCATCTCCACCACCACCACAGCACCATCATCTCCACCACAATATACCCACACTCGCACCTCTCCTCTGCTGCTTTTGCTGCTTCTGCTGCCATTGTTATTTTTTAATTTTTGCAATATGTTAACTTGCTATAAATGTGTTTTCACACCCACACTCTATTAATTATTTTGGTAATTTTTTTTGTACAGAATCTGTTGCCGAGACCAAGCGGAGAATCGAAGCCATTTTTTTTTTGTACAGTATACTGCATTGGTTGTTGGTTCAGTTAGGGTTAGGAATGTATAGAGATGAATTAGGTGGATATTTAGTTAACTGCCAACCGAAAAAATGCAAGGACGAAATTTGTAGTTTACATGTTATTGTAGAGATTAGAAGTTAGTTTATAAATGTTGAGGCAGCAAAATGTTAAGGAGGGCGAAAATGTTAAGGAGGGCGATAAGTACACTCTGAAGAAATTAGAAGTTAGTTTATAAATGTTGCTGTTAGATGAGTGTATTCGATTATTTGTTTAGTGCTTATTACAAGGTTTTGTTAGTGGTTATTATTTTGAGTATTATTGGTTGTATGGTTGGTACAGTCTGCTGTCGAGACCAGTTGAGAGCCGAGAGTCGAGAGCCGAGACCAGCCTTCTGTCAAGACCAGCTAGCCGAGAGCCAAGACCACAATCAGTACGTTTTTTTTGTTTGTGTTTGGTTAATTATATGGAATTTGATTGTGTTAGACTATTGTCAATGATTTTAGGAATTTAGTGATTAATTTCGGAAAGTCCCCGTCCGAAGTTAATCATCCCATAGAAAACCCGTCCGAAATTAATTTATTAGAAATTAATTTCGGAAAGTCCCCTGTTTGGGACTGCTTTTTGAATGTTTTGTCTCATTTAGGATATGAATGCGTATAATTGATTTACTATTTGTGAAAATTTCGACAGTGTTTCCCCTTTACTCCTACGAATATGTCTTTAATGCACATATTTGGGGAGTTGAGGGGAAATGCTGCCGAAATTTTCTCAAGTAGTAAATTCAGTTATACGCATTCATATATGAGACGAAACATTCAAAGAGTGGGTTAGGATTGCCTTCCATAGTTGGATTAGGTGAACAAAACGCACAACTCGTGATTCCACCTTTATGTATTTACGTGTTGATTTTTGTGAACATGTTTAATTCTATATAATTATTTATTGCATCATTTAAACGCAGTTATGCCAATTGATAAGAGTTGGGTCTCTAAATCTCGTGTTAGCATCGAATTTCTAAAAGGTCTTAAAGCTTTTTGCGAGTATTGCAAGTCGTTTGTGAATATTGATGGGAATGTAAAATGTCCATGTAATAATTGTCATAACTTTGGTTGGATAAAGCACGAAGATTTGTTTGGTCACATACACTCATACGGTTAGGACCAAAGTTATACGAAATGGTATAATCACGGTGAACCGGATGTCCAGACAATAGTACCCAACACGAATCAGCATGGGAGTGACATGGCTGAGTTCCTTCATGATATTTATCCGAATGACGAACAAAATGAGACAGCTGAAGGAAATATTGGCGAGACAAGCAACGAGCCAACTGAAGCAACGACACTTCCTCAACGTAACAAGTTTGAAGAGTTACTCGCCACTGCCAACGAGCCACTATACCCGGGCTGTAATTGGATGTCTTCATTGGACTTTATGGCAAAGTTTACGAACATCAAGGTCAAAGGTCAAAGGTCAAACGACACTTATTTGAATGAAATTGTTATCGAGTTGTTAAATGTGTTTATTTATTTAATTATTTATTATTATCTTTTTTGGTATATATTGTTATTTATTTGAATGTGTGTATATATATGCGTATATGTGTTTCTTCACTAATTTCTATGTTCTTGTATTAGTACGTTTACAGATGGCAGATGTTATAGCTACGAGCCACGGTGGGGATGGAGGTCATGAGCCACCCCATTTTGCGGATAGCTAGCTAGCTTATGTATAGTTTTGTAGAATATCATGTGATCACGGTTTTTGAACCGTTTTTATCGAATTTGGATTCATATGTTTATGTTGTAGCGAATTTGGATAGTTATTGTAAAAACAGGTTCTATGTAAAAACAGGTTCTATGTTTAGCGAAGTTGGCGAATTTGAATTAATATTATTTTTAGCGAATTTGGGTTTGTTGTTGTTGTATGTTTAGTGAATTTGTTGTTGGCGATGTTATTGTAAAAACAGGTTCTGCAATAGGCTGCATTTGGTAGGTTTTTTCTGGAAAAAATTCCGGAAAAAACCTGGAATTACCCATTTTGCAGCAATTTGCTGCAAAATGGGTCAGATGCTTTTGGCGGGGACATGTCCCCGCCAAAAGGTTAAAACAGATATTGGTGTTTAATATTATTGACGGGGACACGTCCCCACAGAAAGAAGTTAAACCAACAGTAAAAACCGTCCCCGCCAAAGAGATAATTAATTATAATAATCGCATGATTAATTGACTTTCTGATTATGTATTATACTTTCCGGCGGGGACATGTCCCCGCCAAAACATGCTGCCACGCTGGACAACATTTAACCAGCCAAAAGGCGGTGGGTCCCACGTGTCGCCGCTCAAAGTTGTGAAACGTCGCCGCCGAAAGTATCAGCGGCGAGCATTCGGCGGTGACGTTTCGGCGGTGACTTGTCCCGGAGAAAGGGTATTGCCGGGGACATGTCCCCGCCGAAAGCGGAAAAACGTCCCCTCGAAAGGGTCGAATGTTGTAGTGACATGTTTATATGAAACAAGTACTCAAAGAATGAGCATCCTGGTGGATACCTATTTCCTTGTTATAATCCGACCCTCTGTCATGCTGTCAAAATTTGTAGCCTCTAATTCCTTCTGATGCACCAGCGTTGACACATTTCGTCGTCTATAATGTGTATTAAACGTCAATGCTACACATTTTAGTGTATTTCGACATAAGGATAAAAATATTTGGATACAAGATACATTTATGTGATTTACCTGCACCCTAAGTTTCTCCAAGTTTGGGGAGCTTCTGACCAATAGAAAAAGGGTAGGTAAACCCATGTCATGAACGAAGCATACATCTTCAATACTCAGATAGATTAGCAGTGGTGGTATGAGCACAAATTTCAATAGTCCCATACTCCCAGTCAATTTTCTGTAACAAACAATAGTCAAAGATAAGTTACAAAAAGACCATGAGAATGGATATACTTTTTTAATACTATACTAAGAAATTACCATAATCACAGTCTTGAGCACTGGACGACTTGTAGGAGATGTAGAAGTGTCTTTGTACATGTTGTTAATTCAAACATAGATAAGCTCGTCATGCTACCAAATCTAGTGAATGTTGGTTGATGGTCAAGACTAAAACCACTAAGATGAATGTCAGTTACCTAAGTCATCGAGAAGAAAGATAGGGGTAAGCTATAAAGCCCTTTTCAGTTGTTCAACTTCAGAGCATTACATGCAGCCATTGTGAATTTTGAGAGATTCATGAAGGCCCCAAACAACATGTGCCCTTCCGGATACTGTCTATCACAGATACCAATCCAACCCTGAAACAAGAAAATTTGTGGAAAATGTCAAACTATGACCTTATTTGTAGATGCATATATAGTTTACACATGGTAAGTGATGAAATGTTTCTCCTGGTCCTACACTAAGGACGATGTTATGCCCCATAATTACTAGCACCCCTGATCCTAATGGAAGTAATTTCTAACATGATTTCAAAAGATAATAGCTGAAAACAAACAGTTGGTGATACCTCAATGCTGGATGGTCGCTTATAACGTGTGCACAGGGACTTTGGCTGTTTCACTAAGAAAATGAACCAAACGCTGACCATAGCGTGGGCACCAGAAGAATCTGACACGGTAGTTCTATCACCAAATTCTACCCGCACAGTAATGCCCTAAGCGAAAGAAGAAACTCATGGTTTACAATTAAGCCATATCTAAGTTTAGGATATCTATCATGTACCAATGGAAGTCCATGTAATGATCACATTAAAAATTATATGACATAAGCTTAAACCAAGTATACAGCAAACACCACAACCAATTAATTTCATTCCAAAATCAAGACTTTATTACCTAACAATACAAAAAACCCATAAACAAACACAACTTATTCGAGAATCAAACTTAACAACAACATTAATGGGAAATATTAAAAAGATTAATTGAACAACAACATCAATTGTAGTAGTTTGGTACCTCGGGCTGGTATCACAAGAACAATATATAGTTTATTCTTTATTAAGTGAGTTTCTTGGTGATTAAATTTTCGTGACTGAAGATTTTGGTTAAAATTGAAGATACACAGTGGTATGTTATATTCTTTCAAAACAATATTTGTTAAAGCCGCTTTTTTAATAGAAAAAAGGGCTCTAATGTTTTTCAGACAGAGCCGGTTTGTAAAAGAAAACATGGCTCTATTTGAGGAATAGAGCCCGGGTTTGAGGAAGAAAACGCGGCTCTAACGATTTCAACATAGAGTCCCGTTTTGTAAAGGAAAACATGGCTCTATACCCTTTTTTTAGAGCATGGAATGCTTTTAGAGCCCCTTTTTCACAAAAACCGGGCTCTGTTAAGGGGGCTTTATTTCACAATCTCTAGTAGTGAAAGGCCTTATTTCGTTTCGTTCCTGTTCTTCATTTCCTTCTTATCGAAAAGAAAGGGGATTTCTCATATTTAGAATCTATCGATTAACACGTAGAAGATATATGCAGGCTTATTAGTTACCAGACTAACATATTTTCAACCTCTATTTTTTAAAATCATAAACAATTTGAACTAATCCGTAATACAAAGGTATATATACTTATATTCAACCATTCTAGTAGTGTCTCAAAAAACCAGTAGTCGTATCTCATATGATATTTGATCATGAAGTAACTTCACTGTAAATCAACTTTCATTTCACACAGCGGTCAAAGTCAAACTCATCCATTCAAACAAATTAACTTCATATGTAGTATTACTTTTAAAAATCTAGCATCCCTTCAGTACTACCAAGCAGAGGCGGAGCCAGAAAATTTTCTTCGAAGGGCACACTTTGATAAATTTTAGAAACTACACAACAAATTGGTTCTTAGGAGGGAAATTACAAAAAAAATAATAATAAAAAAAAAAACACTCCAAATATTTTAGAAAATTTACACTACAATTTTTTTCGCTAGGGGGGCACATGACCCCTTTGACCCCCCTTTATCTCCGCCACTGCTACCAAGGGATATACACATTAATGTAGAAATCAAGGGAATACTGAAAAACTATATTATTCAGATTCAATGAATTACAGAGATTACAATACATTAAATAGAAAATGAAAACCTAACCCCAAGTGCAAGACAAGCCTAAACAAGTGGGTCGGCCTATAGGTCTTATTAGCTAACAATTAAGACTTGTGACAATCCATCATAAAGGTAACAAAAAGTGTGAATGTAGCTAAAATGTAGCCATTTTGACACTAGTTCAAGGTAAATGATCACACTTTTTTTTTTTTTTTTTTTTTTTTTTGGAAAAGGGTGAATGATCAAACTTAAAACAACCAATTCTTTTTTATCTGTAACGGGCTGTACATATCCACCAGAAGCTCACAATGGAACAGCCTCAAATTTCCAGGCCCAAATTCCTTCATCATGTTAAACACTGTAAACCCCGTAGGTAATACGTTTTATTGATAGGATATTTATAGAGACAAATAGATATAAACCCGAAGCCCGCAACGGGCTTGGGCCAACTAAATACATCTAATATCCTCCCGCAGTCCGAGCGGCAAAATTGAAGATACAAAGTGGCTTAAGATTTTGGTTAAAATTGAAGATACAAAGTGGTGGGTGAGTTGACTATAAGATACTGTGATTGATTGTGGTTTGTAACTTGGAAAGAAACACAGATTTGTAATCGAAAAATTTAGAAAACGCGTTTAGTTTAAGAAACATGTGTTTGTGTTTTCCATTTTGCAAAACTAGAAAACATGTTTAACTGTTGTTGTTTTCTATCTCAATTCTCTATTCACCTTTGTAATTATAGTGTTTTCATCCGTTTTTTTACGTTTTCTCCATTTTTTTAAGTTTTTGTCTGTTTTTTTTACGTTTTCGTTCGTTTTTTTACGTTTTCGTCTGTTTTTTACATTTTCGTCGACGAAACCTAAAAAAATGTAAAAAAAGTAAGAAAAACGTAAAAAACATAAAAGAATGACGAAAGCATAATAAAATGGACGAAAACGTATAACAACAGACGAAAACGCAAAAAACGGATGAAAACGTAAAAAAGAAGGGCGAAACGGACGATAACGTAAGGAAATAGACTAAAACGTAAAAAAATTGACGAAAACGTAAGGAGACGGACTAAAACGTCAAAAACGGACGAAAACGTATAAAATAAAAAGACGAAAACGTAAAAAAACAGACGAAAACGTAAAGAATCGGACGAAAACATAAAAAATCAGACGAAAACGTAAAAAAATAGACGAAAACGTAAAAGAACAGTCGAAAACGTAAAAAAAATAGACGAAAGCATAAAATAACAGACGAAATCATAAAAAACGGACGAAAACGTTAAAAAAAAATAAACGTAAAAAAACGGTCGAAATCTTAAAAAACGGTCGGAAACGTAAAAAATCGGACGAAAACGTTAAAAATAGGAATCGGACGAAAACATAAAAAATGGGAAGAAATCGTAATAAAACAGACGAAAACGTAAAAAATTGACGAAAACGTAAAAAAATTGACGAAAAGGGACGACAATGTAAGGAAACGGACGAAAACGTAATAAAACGGACAAAAACGTAAAAAATCGGTACGAAAACGTAAAAAAAAGACAAAAACGTAAAAAATCACCGAAAATTAAAAAAACAGACGATAATGTAAAAGAACGGACGAAAACGTAAAAAGACAGAAGAAAACGTAAAAAATCATAAAAAACAGAAGAAAAAAAACGGTATAAAAATAGACGAAAACAGGAATTGGGGGTATTTTAAAGGAAAATAGGTGAAAGCAAAAAAAAAAAGTATTTTTATAGTTTTGTGTATTAAAGTTGAAATAGGAATTTTGTGTTTTGTAGAGAATTTTATTAGTAAGTATTTTCGTTTCATTTTCAAGAACCGCCTATGTTATATTCTTTCAAAACAATATTTGTTAAAGCCGCTTTTTTAATAGAAAACTGGGCTCTAATGTTTTTCAGATGGAGCCCGGTTTTGTAAAAGAAAACATGACTCGAGGAATAGAGCCCGGTTTTAAGGAAGAAAACGCGGCTCTAACGTTTTTCAACATAGAGTCCGGTTTTATAAAAGAAAACATGGCTCTATACCTTTTTTTAGAGCATGGAATGCTTTTAGAGCCCCTTTTTCACCAAAACCGGGCTCTATAAGGCTCTATTTCACAATCTCTAGTAGTGAAAGGCCTTATTTCGTTTCGTTCCTGTTCTTCATTTCCTTCTTATCGAAAAAAAAGGGATTTCTCATATTTAGAATCTATCGATTAACACGTAGAAGATATATGCAGGCTTATTAGTTACCAGACTAACATATTTTCAACCTCTATTTTTTAAAATCATAAAAATTTGAACTAATCCGTAATACAAAGGTATATATACTTATATTCAACCATTGTAGTAGTGTCTCAAAAAACCAGTAGTCGTATCTCTCATATGATATTTGATCATGAAGTAACTTCACTGTAAATCAACTTTCATTTCAACACACCGGTCAAAGTCAAACTCATCCATTCAAACAAATTAACTTCATATGTAGTATTACTCTTAAAAGTCTAGCATCCCTTCAGTACTAGCAAGCAGGGCGGAGCCAGAAAATTTTCCTCGAGGGGTCACTTTGATAAATTTTAGAAACTACACTACAAATTGGTTCTCTGGGGGAGGGGGGGGGGGGGATACAAAAAAACCCAAATATTTTAAAAAATTTACACTACAATTTTTTCGCTAGAGAGGCACATGACCCCTTTGACCCCCTTTATCTCCGCCACTGCTACCAAGGGATATACACATTAATGTAGAAATCAATGGAATACTGAAAAACTGTATTATTTAGATTCAATGAATTACAGAGATAGCAATACATTAAATAGAAAATGAAAACCTAACCCTAAGTGCAAGACAGCCTAAACAAGTGGGCCGGGCCTATAGGCCTTATTAGCTCACAATTACGACTTGTGACAATGAGGTAAAAAAGTGCGAATGTAGCTAAAATGTAGCCATTTTGAGACTAGTTCAAGGTGAATGATCACAATTTTTATTTTTTATTTATTTTTTTTGGGGGGGGGGGGGGGGGGGGGAGAAAGGGTGAATGATTAAGCATAAAACAACCAATTCTTTTTTATCTGTAACGGGCTGTACATATCCACTAGAAGCTCACAATGGAACAGCCTCAAATTTCCAGTCCCAAATTCCTTCATCATGTTAAATATTGTAAACCGTAGGTAATACGTTTTATTGATAGGATATTTATAGAGACAAATAGATATAAACCGAAGCCCGATCGGGCTTGGGCCAAGTAAATACATCTAATATACTCCCTAGTCCGAGCGGCAAAATCGCAAAAGCTCGAGACTGGAGCAACAAACTTTAAAAGTAAAAGCTAAATCTAATAAGCTAATTAAGACATCTTGTAGCAAGCACGGAAAGGTCTTCAACATCATTGAATGTAGCGGCAAAAACAAACAAGATAACGGGGCATATCGGCGTTAAAACAAAAAGGAAAACTAATAACATGATCTTTTTATGAGGATGCACAGAAACATTAGTATTGAAGGAAAAAAATTGCTTATGATGCACTTTAAGAGCCGTTTGGTAAATTTGGATGTGAACAAGAGAAAAGAGAACAATTAATTTGATTGGATAAATTTTGGCAAGGGATTTTCTGATTGCCACTTATTTGAGAGTAGACAAAAATAATTGTACAGGGACGACATTTAGGGTTTTGAAAAAGATATAGAAGTAGGAAAATATTTGACGGGTGGCTAGAGACAGCGGCTCATAATGGCCTATTAGGTCAAAGGTTCAGACCTCGCTTTGATACCATTTTAAATATTGTAAACCCCATAGGTAACACATGTTATTGATAGGATATTTATAGAGACAAATAGATATAAACCCTAATTGACCCGAAGCCCACAAGCGGGTTTAGGCCAACTAAATACATCTAATAACTCCAGCAGTCCAAGCGGCGAATCGCGAAAGCTTAAGACTGGAGCAACAAACTTAAAAAATAAAACCTAAAGCTAATAAGCTCTTGAAGACATGTTCTAGCTAGCACGGAAAGATCTTCACAATCTTTGAATGTAGCTGCAAAAGCAAACAAGATAACGGGCCATATCAGCGTCAGAACATAAAAGGCAAGCTAATAAAATGATTTTTTTTTTATGAGGATGAGCACAAACAAGGTGTTGAGAGAAGTCAACAAAGAAAATTTTGCTGCGAGAATTTGTTCAAGTTGGAAACTTTATATATGGCAAAGTCCTTAACCAATAAATTGTATTTGAAGATGAAGCTATTCACTTTCTACATGCATTCAGGTAAGAAATTATCTGAACATATAAATGAGTTTAACAAGTTGGTCGGTGACGTGTGTGGAAACCGTAGAGGGGGGGGGGGTGAATACGTTTCAGTTTAAAAACTTAAAAACTTTTGTATCAAACACCCGATCAAGTGTGACATAATATGAAAAGTGTCAACACTAGTCTTACAAGAACTAGAGATAATATAAAGCAACAAGTAAGGCATGTCACATTAACACAAACTTAGACATATTAGTAATAACATGCCATGACACAAACACAACTAACATTGTATATAGCAACAAACCACACAAATATAAATGCAATGCAAAGTATAAATGTAAAGCGGTAAATGCAAGAATAAACGTAAAGAGATAAGTAAAGAAAGCGCAAACTGGACACGAAGATTTATAGTGGTTTCGTCATGAAGCTCCTCTTCGCCCTACTCCACTCCCCGAGTACCAACTCGAGAGTTACTCCACTAATCAACAAGCTCCCTTCTCGGTGGGGAAAACCATACAACATTGCTTACAATATTTTCCGACACTAAGCTAGATGTCGAGTTTTTCTTCGGGTACAACCAAACCCGTTATGTTTTATGGTGTAACACCCCCAAAATGTGGTATAGCGGAAGCATTCGGGTCCTGGGGTGCTACGAAATCAATATTCATTGCAAAAGATATATAGTACAATACCATAATTAAAATTTAAAGGAACAGTACATTAATACAACATCGTTTTAGCCTACAACGGCATTTGAAACATAATAGTTTGATTTCAAAAGATAACACTTTTATTTCATCCAACTAGACATGATAGATGAAGAGTCCTTAATGCTAATGTCTTTATAAAATGCACTTACTGGCGATCACCTGAAATGCATGAGAAAAACGGGTCAACTATGAAAATAGTTGGTGAGTATACAGGTTTTGTTCAAAAGAAGTCCAAGGTTTTTGAAAAAGGTCCATATAATAGAGGCAGTGTCAAACCATTCAGTTACAAGTCCTACCCAAACAAGACTTGTAACCTATGGTTTCACAACCATTGCATAGAAAATTATACACTTTATAGTCAAACACACATGTTTATCAGGTTCACAAGAAAAATGCCATGTACATAATAAATAAAGACTGCTCCGAACAAGGGAGACTTTGCACTGCTCTGAACATGGGAGACTTTATGTCACTCCACCACCTAGGCGAGAATTATTGTCACTCAGCAACATGGCGAGAATTATTGTCAAGAATGCTCCGAACATGGGAGACTTTGCACTGCTCCGAACATGGGAGACTTTATATTTAGTACGTACGGCACATAAAGTTCAAAACAAGTCATAATTTCATAATTAAGTCAAGAGTTCAAGTCAAGTTATAGGATCAAGACAAGTCAAAGGAGTTCAAAATAAGTTAAAGGGTTCAAATCAAGTCATACTAGTTCAAAATAGGCAAGGGTCAAATCAAGTCAAAGGGTTCAAATAATAGTGTTCATAAAATAGTAATCAATTTAGTTCAAGTATAAATCATGCATTCCACCCCAAACAAGTAAAGCAGTAAAAAGGGGGCTGTGAATACTCACCTCAGCATATAGCAGTCAGATATTACAATAGTTCAGATAAAGTTCAGCACCAACACGCGACCTAGATTAGTAAGGTTTGTTTTAGTTCACAGACTATGTTTAAGACTTAAATTCAAAAGTTTTAGAGAGTTTATGTTATTGTTGCTGGTGTGGCAGCATTTAAGTTTAAATATCGTTTTCTGAATTATTTGAAAATATTGGCTCTTGAAAGTGCTTACGAGATACTAAGTCGAAAATCTTTAGTTTGGCAATAATTGAAAGATTATGAACGGAACGATTAATAATTGTAAAACGTTGATGATATGATGGAGAATGTTATAATCATGTGGATATGTATATTACAAAGTGTGTGTGTACGTATGAGAAGATAAAATAAAGGTTATGTGTGTGTGTGTTGTGTGTGGTGTGTGTGGTGTGTGTTGTTGTGTATATATATATATATATATATATATATATATATATATATATATATATATATATATATATATATATATATATATATATGAGTCTTTTATTATAAAAGAATGTTTTTGAAAATAATGAGTCTTTGTGTGTTAACAAGTTATAAGGTTTACAAAAAGAAAACCATTTCATAGTTTTTAAATTGATTAAGAGTGTTGATAAAACACATCAATTTTATTTATATATAGTCGAGTTAACGAAACGATTTTAAATCCTCATATGGATATTTTATAATTGTGAAAGTATATATATAACGATGTACTATTCGTTCTAGTGGAAAACATTTTTAATTTTTACGTCGAGTTTATATATATATAAATGTGGCGTTGTCTAAATATATAATTAGGTGTAGCAAATATGTTTAGTAGAGTAGTTATTTTAAAAAGATCGCGAAGTTAAATATATAAGATGGTCATGTTTTATTAGTTTGACGAGTTGTGACGACGGCTTTTATATGAAACGAGTAATATAACACGATTTTGTGTCGGGAGTGGGCTTGGCCCAAGTATTAGTCTCTCGAGTGGGCTTATATCCTTAACAAATTTTTATGTTTTGACTAGGGCTAATTCGGAAAGAAAAGGACTGCCCATGGAGTGGGATGCTTGGTAGGTTGCTGGCCCAACCAATGACCCAGCTTAGGCGAGTCCACCAACAACCCAATGAGTTGTGGGGTGGTATCTGTTAAGGCAAACCAAACAGTAGGAGGAAAAAGGGCTGTTTTTCGAACAATATATGTCTCAATATTCATATCAATCTTAGTATCAATAAGGATTAGTCGCAACAAGTTTCAATACACCAAGGGAGTTTAGAATCAGTTTTTCCGCAAGTGAAAATGGCTCTTAAGACTCGAATAAATACGACGTGTAGTGAATGAAATGGTACGAATGGCAAGGTCTTATGAGGGGGTGGGGGGGAAACGAGACTCTATATTCTCATTCGAGTATCAACAAGAGGCTACCCAATATTGAGTACAACTCAAATTTGTAACTATATTCGACAAACAAAAACCAACTTAGCCTACACAAGATCACAACTTAACCAAATCTATACTTGGGTCACCCAACTTACTCGAATCACACTCTATTTTATTCATCACCACATTTAAATTCGAGACTGTGTACGAATCAAGAACAAACAAATTGAGAGGATTCGATACACTTGGTAGGATGTTAGTCCTTTATAACTGTGTATGTGATACTTTGAGTAAATATGATTAAGTATGCGGAAATCTACTTAATCACACTTAGAAAGATATTGTTATTGGAAATGGAACAGTGATAGTTGTTGAATTTGATAATGAACACACAATTTTAACACCAAACGATTCAATATTATTGAAAATAATACGAGTGATCTTCACTATCACTAGGGTTACAAACCTTGAATCTCTATGACAAAGAAAACTATTTTTGCTATGTTTAATACAATGTATGTTTTCTAAACTTTCAACTAGTCACTGTATATTTCTATTAAGCGCACATGTAACTAAGATAAGATCTTCCTTTTTATACAACAAAGGAGATCTTTACAATAAAATGATAAGTCTTTCGAACTACTTGCTTGCTTGTGTGTGTCAGTCCCTAAGATACAACTTGTATCTGTGTACACAACTTGTTGACTGAACATCTATCAAAGATATTATCTACTGTATATCTTTGACTTTTATACCTAATATTCTTTGTATACTTATCCATCCAGCAGTAGAATATGCGACACTTATCTCTTTAACAGTAGGATGAGTCACTCCAACAGCAGTATCTGATACACTAGCAGTAGTATCCTTGCGGCAGCAGAATCTCTAACACTAGCAGTAGAATGAAATACACTAGCAGTAGAATGATACTTGGTGTATTTCCTTGAGAGAACTGACCTTGTGAACGTTTAATTCCCAATATTAATCTTCAGAACATTTAATTCCCAACAATCATCCCTAAATATGTGATTTATCCCAAATCAACATGTTTCTTCTGAATTAAATTCTAATTGTGAGGATCTTTCAAACACTAAATAGTCAGACTCTTGATCTGAGCTTTCCTCTGTTCTACAAGACTAACTATCTTTCTGTCTAACTCATCTGCTATCTGTGAATCTCTTTCAGCAATAACATCATCTTCTTTGTCTGGAACAATAGTAGTACCATGAATAAAAGATGGTACAATTTTCTTGGATGAAGGAATTATAAGAGGCAATGGTGCTGTGTATCTTGGATGCTTGTTCCAAGAAGTCAAATCATCTTTCAGCAAGCCTTTGCAAGTGATGAACAAACGTAGTGAACTGAAATTGAAAATAAAAGAACTTAGATAGAACTTTCTCTATTTGAATGCTTCATACCTTCTGAATATATATAATACTCCAGACTCTTTATTTGAACTTTCTTCATTTGAAGAACTTATTTCCAGCATCCATCAAATCATTATCTTGTATGCTCTTGTCTTTTCCATTTGAAGGAGGAGATACAACAACTGCTGCTGAGCCAGGTGGTTTTTGAAGGGTGTATATATTATATTGAGATGCTAAAAAGTGGAGTCATGAAATTACTCCCTTCCCAATCTTTCTCCCTGTTTGATCAATTTAAACTACCTCCCCTGATTCTGAGCATGCACAACCACAATCTTTTCCTTCCCTTAAACCATGCCATGTACCACAATATCTTCCCCTGAGCTTAAACTTCTTCCCCTGAAGCTCAAATTTCCTCCCCTGTTTGGAAGATCTCTCACCATCATCTAATCTACCAATTAGAACATGTTTTCAGACAATGTTGTACATGTAGCCATCAATTCCTTAAGAGTTTATTTGCTGCCCTCATCACTTCCAGGTGTGTAACCTCCTGTGAGTGGTGAATCATGGGGCATTGACTCATTATCCATCATTTGATGGTTTTCGGAGCCACTTTGAAAATCCTTTTTAAGAAAACTTTTGACTTAGCAGTATGAACTTGATTTTATATTGAAAAATCATACTGCTTACAACTATTTTGAAGGGATTAAGTATGTAACAGACACTTAATCAAGATTTTAGTTTGAGAACCAATTTTTTCAGTTATAAATAACTCCTGTGTACAGATAAACCCATTCAAAGGGCTTTCTTGACAGGTTTTCCAGCTCGTGGCAATTGTTGCCTCTAACACAAGTGTTAGATTCACTTTTGCTCGCTGTTCTTTCTATCAGATGTCCTTAGACTTGCTCATTATACTAATTAAAGTATAAAATGATAGAAAGTGAGTTGTGTCAGTTACTATCTGACCAACTGAGCCATCAAGTCAATGTGAAACATCATAATCAGGTTTCAAGAAAGAAGTTTTAAAGAATCAATTAACTTAGGTGTAAACCTTTGTTAATGAATTCCCAAACTCTGTCCATCATGAACCCATTATATTAGCAACTTGTATTATCATTCGCTGCTCACACATTTCTCTTGAAACTTCCTGTGTGCTCAAATGTTCATACCTGAAATTGTTAGTCCAAAACCAAGAAACAAAATGCAGAGCATTTGTCTTATAGCAGTAGAATTATATGACTAACAGTATAAACAACACAATCAAAATTTTACTAGCAGTACAAACATTTCAATAACAGTACCAATTTACAAAGCTAGCAGTACAAACAAAAATTTATATACAAAAACAGAGTTTTAAATCATTGAAGATTAAGCATCCCAATACTTGCTACCAAGTATTGAAACCTTCCAACATCAAAAGCTTTTGTGAGAAGATCTGCAAAGTTGTGATCAGAATCAATTTTAATACTTGAATCAACTTTTTCTCATTGCAGTCTCTGATAAAATGATGTCTAATTTCAATGTGTTTTGTTTTAGAGTGTTGCACTGGGTTTTTAATTCTGCAAATTGTACACTATTATCAATATGTATGACAGTGTTCATGAAATTGTACCCATAATCAAGTAATTGATTTTGAAGCCAAAGTACTTGACCACAGCAACTTGCAGCAGCTACATATTCAGCTTCAGTTGTTGAAGTAGCCACAATTGTTTGCTTCTTACACTGCCATGAAATAAGTCTACATCCAAGGAATTGACATCCTCCAGTTGTTGACTTTCTGTCCAAGCTTACACCTGCATAATCACTGTCTGAATATGCTACCAAGTCAAAAGGTGATTCTCTTGAATACCATAGACCCAACCTAGGTTGACCCTTGAGATATCTAAAAATCCTCTTGACTGCTGTTAAGTGAGAAACCTTTAGAGTTACTTGAAATCTTGCACAAGCACAAACAGAGAACATAATATCAGGTCTTGATGATGTGAGATACATCAAAGAGCCTATCATAGATCTGTATGTGTGTACATCCACATTGTCTCCATCTAATTTTAAGAAGTGGCTTCTCAGAGTCCATTGGTGTGCTTGCTATTTTTGAATCAGCAAATTGAAATTTCCTTAGAATCTCTGCAACATATTTATCTTGGCTGATAAATATGCCTTCACTTGATTGCTTAACTTGCAGACCCAAAAAGAATGTAAGTTCCCCCATGGAACTCATCTGAAACTTATCATGCATAAGCTTCTCAAACTCTAAACACATCTCCTTCCTTGTAGATCAAAGATGATATCATCCACATACACCTGCACTAGCAAAAGATCCTTCTTGTGCTTCTTGATGAATAATGTCTGATCTATCTTGCCTCTTTGAAATCCATTTTCAGTCAAATAGGAAGTCAGTGTTTCATACCATGCCCTTGGAGCCTGATGAAGGCCATAAAGAGCCTTGACTACCTTGTACACCTTGTCTGGATGGTCTGGGTCAGTAAACCCTGGAGGTTGTGAGACATATACCTCCTCTTCAATAGTACCATATAAGAAAGCACTCTTGACATCCATTTGATAAACTGTGAAGCCCATAAATGAAGCATAAGCTAAAAAGAGTCTAATGGCTTCAATCCTTGCTACTGGAGCAAAAACCTCTTCATAGTCTATCCCTTCCTCCTGTGTGTACGCTTGAGCTACTAATCTAGCCTTGTTTCTTATCACTATGCCCCTTTCATCCTTTTTATTTCTGAAAACCCATTTAGTGCCAATTACCCTTATACCCTTGGGTAAATCAACTAGCACCCAAACCTTCTGAATCTTGAACTGAGAAGCTCCTCTTGCATAGCTTCTACCCAGCTTGAATCATCTAGGGCTTTAAGAACATTCTTTGGTTTTGCTTGTGAGAGAAAACATACAAATAAGCAAGAGTTTGAAAACTCATGCTGCTTTGATGCATAAAGAGCATCAAGAAGCCCTTGTTGGTCTGAAGACATCAGTTGCTTCCTTGTCTTCACCCCAGATTGTACATCTCCAATCACATTGTCCAGGGAGTGGACTTTGTGAATCCTTGTGTGTGGTGTAGAAGGAACATGATAGTTAGGTGAGAGATTGTTGAAATCCACCTCATCTTCTGAGAATTCTGCTTCATTTGGTTCTGATGGGCTAGCAGTAGAAACATTTGGCCTGACAGTAGAAAATTTTGGCCTAGCAGTATCTTGCTCTGTCTCAGCAGTAGAAACATCATTTGTACTGCTACCTTGATTTTCTTGTTCCTCAGTCTCATCTTCCTTGTTTTCATCTTCAATCCCTTCTTTAGCTTCATAAGAAGAAGGTTCATCAATTTTTGAAGTTGAATCCACACTTGTCCATATTGGCATCATCACATAATCTTGATTTGTCTCCTTTTCTAACCCTGCCTCATTTGTTACATCATCAGCTTTTGAACCTGAAAATTTATTAGTTTCTGCAACAATAGGCACATAATTCATTGATTTGGTTAGTGACTCAAGATCAAATAGCCATTTGGGACCTTCACTTGCTACATTGGATTTGTTCTCTAAAAATTCCACATGCAGGTTTTCCTCTACTCTTCTAGTTCTTGAGTTGTATACTCTAAATGCTTTGCTATTAAGAGAATATCCAACTAAGAATCCTTCATCTGCTTTACCATCAAATTTTCCTAGATGGTCTAAGGTATTCAGAATTGTCACATGACATCCAAAAGGTCTAAGAAATCCTATTGCAGGAGTTCTACCTCTAAAAAGCTCATAAGATGTCTTATTGTGAGACTTGACAACGAAAACCCTGTTCTAGACATAGCAAGCAGTATTAACTGCTTCAGCCCAAAAAGTGATAGGCAACTTAGAGTCAACTAACATGGTTCTAGCAGCTTCTATGAGTGTTCTATTTCTCCTCTCAGCTACTCCATTCTGCTGAGGAGTTCTTGCAATACTAAATTATCTCCTAATACCTATTTCTTTGCAGAATTCATCCATAACTCTATTCTTAAATTATGTCCCATTATCACATCTAATGACCTTTACCCTGTTGTTTACTAAGTTTTCTATCTCTGTAATGAATGTTTTAAGAATGCTAGAAGTCTCATCCTTAGAACCTAAAAAGAAAACCCATGTAAATCTGCTATAGTCATCAGTAACAACTAGACAAAATCTTTTATGCTTTATACTACTCACATTTGTAGGTCCAAATAAGTCCATATGAAGCATAAACAATGATTGATCAATAGAGTTAAAAATCTTGGGCTTACAAGTGGCTTTATGTTGTTTTCCTTTAAGACAAGCAATGCATGTTTGGTCATTTTCAAATCGTTTTTAAGGTAAACCTCTTACCAAACCATTCTTAACAATCTTATTTATGGTTTTGAAATTAATGTGACCAAGCTTCCTATGCCATTTCATAGATTCATCCAATGTGGCCTTTGCAACTAGACAAGTAAGTGCCTCTTTAGGAACAATCTTCTTCATATCAACACTGTACATGTTGCCCTTTCTTGGAATTTTAAGAAGTACTTGACTTTCATCAGGCATCTTAAAATCAGAAGAAAGCACGAGACATGCAGTGTCAGTAAAAAGAACTTTGTTCTTTTTGTCACACATTTGTGAGACACTAAATAGGTTATACTAAAGCTCTTGCACATAGAACACATCTTCAAAATCTAATTTACCGATTTTAAGAGTACCTTTACCAGTAATTTTTCCTCCAATTCCTCCTCCAAAGGTAACATATCCTCCATCCAATGATTGAAAGTCTGAGAGATAAGACATGTTGCCTGTCATGTGCCTTGAACACCCACTATCTGAATAGCCTTGATCTTCATCATCTGTTTGTGAATGTCCCTGCACATAAATAAAGGAATTAGTTTTCTTGGGGAATCCAAGCCATTACTGACTTGGATTTTCCACGTGCATCAATGTAGTTAAATATTTTGAGAACAGTTGATGCACCATTGGATTTAAGAGGTCTCCAAATCCAACATGCTGAGGCCTTAACAACATTATCCCTCATTTCCCTAGCAGCAGTATAAACTGTTTGCCTAGCAGTAGAAACTGCTGGCTTTGCAGTTGTACCCTTCAATTTCCAAATTTATTTTTGGACCACTGCTTTTGATTGAAAAGGCCTTTGAGCAGTTTTAGATGCATATTTGAAAGTCATTTTTGCATTTTGAACTGCTGGTTTTGGGTAAACAGAGTAAAATGGTCTGGCAGTAGAAACTGCTTGTCTAGCAGTATAAACTTTTAGTCTAGCAGTAGGAACTGCTTTTGATCCAGACTTAGAGTGACTTTGAGTTGTATGCCTTTTTAAATTCACCCTATTGTTTGTATACCCAGATACCCATTGGTTGCAGAAAGCTTTAAGATGATCAAAACTTCCACAAGTGTAACAAGCTTTGTTATAAAAGACAAAGTCATCACCTAGTTGGTGAGACTTAAGGTTATTCCAATTTCTTTGGTTACCTTTAGGCTTGTTTGTGGTTCTATATTGCTCACAATATCTTACTGGTTGCCTAACATGTTTAACATTGATTTTAGGCTTATCAGTATCATTTTTGACTATCTTAGGAACACTTGTTCCTGCTTTCTTAACCACATCAGGTTTAGACATAACCTGTTCATCTTCATCATCATCAGATATCCAGTCCTCTATGATTAGACCATCTGATTTTCTATCAGAGGACACCTTGTCCTCATGAAGTGAAGTTTTACATAAACTCTCACTTACTTTCTTAGGTTCATCAACAACTACATTTGCTTTTGGCCGAACACCATATTGTAACTTTGGTAGTTGAAATTCAGCTAAGCTTATGTGCTCTAGGTCTATCCCTGGGGGTGCAGGAATTCCTCTATAAGGAGGTGGGACATTCTTGTATCCCAGCCCAAATTTTGCCTTGTTGATTACTTGACATTCAGTCATGTTGGTTACACCTTTAGAGGCATATTCTAATGTTTATACACTTAATTGAATGTTTTCTTTAGCCTTTTTAAGCCTATCTACCTCAGCTTTCAAATTACTAATGTCAGCATCTCTAAACATTATTTCCCTGTTAAGAAGTATTTTGGCATCAGTAAAAGTGGCTTCATTGGTCTTATAGTGTGTGATCTGCTTCTCTAGGGTGGCTAAACCTATCTTATAATCTGTTAGGTCTTGATGAGTTTTGTTTAGTTCTTTTCTTTGATCATCATAATGCTTTCTTAAAGTTTCTAGTTCTTTTAGAGCAGTGCAAGTATTAGAACAAACTTTAATATTTTGTACCTCAGTAGCAGAGAAGGCCATGAGTGCCATCTGAGAAGAAGCTTCTTCTTCATCTGCCATGAAACTCCAATCAAAACCTAAGCCATCAATAGCTACCATAGCTTTTGAGTTTGGCTCAGAAACCTCCCCTGTTTTGGATTTGCTTCCAAAACCTCTGTTCTTGCTATCTTGCTGCCTTGGTCTTCTACATTCTCTTGAGAAGTGCCCCATCATGTGGCAGTTGTAGCATTCTATCTTTGACTTGTCAAAACCAGCAGTATCATTGTTGCTGATTGTGAGCTTCTTCCCTATCCTTTGATAGAACTTCTTATCCCTCATGCTAAGAAGAGAAATTTGCCATTTCAGGTCCATTTCCTCCAAATCATCATCATTGATTTCTTGGAGGTCTTCATAAGTGAGCCTGGACCCATTATTCTGACTTGTTAAAAAGGCACAACAAGTCTTCTCATCCATTATACCAATAGTACTGCTTGATGAACTAGCAGTACTAACTTCACCATCAACCCTCACATCTTCAACTGGATTTGAGGTACTAGGAGATGACACAAATGCCATATTCCTAGTGCTTGAAGTAGATCCTCCAGTCTTCTGCACATCTTGTTCCACAATCTTAAAGTTGCTATACAGATCCATAAGATCCATGGTGTCAATGTCTGTTTTGTTCTTCCAGACAACAACATGCATAGCCCACTCTTCAGGTAAGCTTCTCAGAAATTTTGAGTTTAAATCTTCTTGAGGTATATCCACCCCAAGAATTGTAAGTTGGCTCACAATTTTCTGAAGCCTGTTAAACATGTGGTCTAATGATTCATTGTTGATTGATGAGAAGTTTTCAAATTGCTGCTTGAGAAGAGTCTTCTGGGTCTTCTTGGTGGCATCATTCCCACCATACCTTGCAACAATGGCCTCAAACAAAGACTTTGCATCTTTGAACTTGCTGAAGTTTAAAAGTTGATCATTTGGAATGGTCATCATCAGCATACTTCTGGCCTTGAGGTCATTCTTCTTTAGAACTCTCTCTTCTCCAATTGTTGGGTTGGTTTGCACAGTTGTCACTATTTTACCATCAACTGTTGATGTGGAGGTTGTAGGCTTGAAGGAGTTTCCTTCTTCAATGATTTCCCAAAGTGTATAGTCCTGCACTTGGAAATATTGCTCTATCCTTAACCTCCACATGTCAAACTCATTCTATTTGAGCATTGGCAACTTTGCAGCAACATTCGTCTGAATAGATTCTACGTCCATTTCTTCTTCTTCTAAATCAAAGATATCAGCCTTGCTCTGATACCAATTGAGAGGATTCGATACACTTGGTAGGATGTTAGTCCTTTATAACGTGTGTATGTGATACTTTGAGTAAATATGATTAAGTATGCGGAATCTACTTAATTACACTTAGAAGGATATTGTTATTGGAAATGGAACAATGATGGTTGTTGAATTTGATAATGAACACACAATTTTAACACCAAACGATTCAATATTATTGAGAATAATACGAGTGATCTTCACTATCACTAGGGTTACAAACCTTGAATCTCTATGACAAAGAAAACTATTTTTGCTATGTTTAATACAATGTATGTTTTCTAAACTTTCAACTAGTCACTGTATATTTTCTATTAAGCGCACATGTAACTAAGATAAGATCTTCCTTTTTATACAACAAAGGAGATCTTTACAATAAATGATAAGTCTTGTCGAACTACTTGCTTGCTTGTGTGTGTCAGTCCCTAAGATAAAACTTGTATCTGTGTACACAACTTGTTGACTGAACATCTACCAAAGATATTATCTACCGTATATCTTTGACTTTTATACCCAATATATCTTTGTATACTTATCCATCCAGCAGTAGAATATGCGACACTTATCTCTTTAACAGTAGGATGAGTCACTACAATAGCAGTATCTGATACACTAGCAGTAGTATCCTTGCGGCAGCAGAATCTCTAACACTAGCAGTAGAATGAAATACACTAGCAGTAGAATGATACTTGGTGTATTTCCTTGAGCAAAACCGACCTTGTGAACGTTTAATTCCCAATACTAATCTTCAGAACATTTAATTCACACAAATGCACTAAACACTTTCAAAACCGTACCAAGATTAACCTTATTATTAGTTTTTCATTTAAATTAAGCCACACCAACACAAAACAAAAACCAAAATATTGATTTCACAAATTTAATGGATCGACAGTAGCAATTCATAGATCCACAAAATCAATAACAATTAACAAGTTTAACATTTTTAGTCAAAATATTTAAACCACAACCAATATTTACACGATTACAATGAAAATAATAAGAATCAAAATTTTTGAGGAACCTTACAATCAAATGAGGTTCGGCTGAGAATGATGAGGAGTAAAACCAAGAAAGACAACACCACTCCAAGTGACCCACTTCTTTTTCACCACTATTTTAACCCCTTTGTTGTGTTTGTTAGTCGAATAGGTGGTGAAGAGTGTGGCTGGGAATGAAGGGTTTCTTAAAGAGATAAAATAGGATCATCTCATTACTCCTTTCTCTCGCACTAGACGCTCCATAGCCATTCTTGGAAAAGTATGTCGACATTTCTTGGGCTCGTTGACTTAGGGGATACGACAAGATCAATAGAAACAAATGGGAAGAGGTTAAAATCTTGTTGTCTCGTTTTGTAGCCTCAATCCATTGGTCGGATTTGGAATCAGTGAAAATCTTGAGGATGATAAGGATGAGAGCTCGATTTGGGGATGAAAGAGAAGGTGGAAGAGTTAGGAGGTTATCTCTCTCTCTCCCCTTTCGGTTTTTTTTTTTTTTTTTTTTTTTAATAGAGATAGTGGACGGATTTGGTGGATTTATTAAGATTAGTTTTATATTTAGTGTGTATTAGGTGTACTTCGTGTTCCGTTGAATCCTAGTGTCACCCGAGATTTCTGGGTTGTCCTGAGCATGATAAAATATAGTCAAGGAGACGTTTTTATTAAACTGACACAGAGTATATTTTTCTTTGACTCTGACATGAATTTATAAGGTAACCTTTTACTGGTGTGGTGTCGGTACGCGTGTGGTGTTGTTTTTTAGGAAAAACGAGATAACCTCTCATTTTTAAATTTTTAAACATCTGTAAATGTCAGTAATTGTTTAATTTGTATTATTTGTCAAAAATAAATAACTGAACGATTAAAATAATAGCCTGAAAAATTACGGGTTGTGATGTGTTTTTTTTTAGGTCTATAATAAACTACCAAGTTTTAAATTTATTTATTGCCGAACTAACCTATAGACTCTAAACACTCACGAGCAGTGTACCCGATCAATGTAGATAGTTTTTAGGTAAGCAAGGGTCGTTCACTAGGAGCGAAGCTAAAGTGATCTAAAGGTATTCTAATTACTAAACTAACTAACCTAGAAAGCAAGTAAATATTTTTGGGGTTTTAGCCTGAGAGGCTATCACGATTTTGTGTGTTTAATTAAACTAAATACGAGAAAATAAATATTAAACTAATTAAAAGCAAATTAAAGATAGATGAAGATAGATAGGAAGAACGGGTTAGCCAAGCCTAATCCATCTTATAGTTATATAAGCTTATGTCTACTTGTTTTAATTCATTCAATTGTTTTGCCGCCAATCCGATTATCAATCCTGTCACGATTAAATAACCTACCATCGTGGTGGGAAAGAGGACATGATCATAGTGACCTATCTAGCATCAATACTAACTTATTGCTTTAAACCGTCTAACCTAGTTTGGCATTACGCGCTACTAGTCCTAATAGTGGCATGAGGCACGGTTCCGGTGTGTTCCCTCTAAGCCGTCTATATAGGATTCGGATTACTAAACTTATGATTCAATTAAAGTAACCACAATTACAGATAGTTAAATTACAATATTAAACCAATAAGTTCATAATCTAGTTACATAGACTTCTACTAGTTATAAGCAATAAACGAGTTTTTATCGACAAGCACCCAATCCAATAACAAAGCAAACACATCGACAAAATCATAAAAACTAATAAAACTTCATAAAAATGACTAACACCTAAGGGTGTTAGCCCTTAATCTTTGTAAAAGATAGAGTATACATTGCGGATAAACATAGAGAATTCATGAATAAAATACTTATGCTAACCGAATGATACATGACGTTAAGTATTGAGATGTTCTTCATCGATCTTCGAGGAGGTGTTGGGGACGAGTTGGGGGTGTCCCCAACTGATAATGGTTATTCTAATGATCCCTGGTGATAATAAAATCGTCCATAGGGCTGTGGTATTTATAGGGGTAGGGAAGAGTAGCCTCCAAGTTTACCAAAAATATGCAGTCTGCTGTTACGACCCCGATACGGCGCATCTAGAAATCCTATGCGCCGCATCTCCTTCAGAATCAGATAGATTTTCTTTTTCTCTTCGCGTGGCCGCTTGAATCAACTAAAACGGAGTCCGGATGAAGATTTTATGACCAAAACAGTGAAGCATCTTCTAAAGTTGTTACGTAAACATTATTTCTTCATTTGGCTTCGATTCTTCACTTGATTTATCGGTTAAGGCTCATATACGACGTATCTCAAGGATAGGATGCGCCGCATTCGATGTAATCCCGTCTTGGTCTTCAAATATCTAGGGCTTCTATACGGCGTATTCATAGAATCCGATACGCCGTATTCTTCAAATCGATCAAGTTTCATATACGGCGTATTCCCAAAGATGGATACGCCGTATGCATCAAAGTCAGGCAAGGTCTTGAACTCTTCTAAGTATATGGATACGGCGTATCTAATTAGCGTTGATACGCCTTATTGAGTGTCTGATCAGTAGGCATTCTTCAATATCTTCGTTTTTGCTCCAAAACACATCTTTTTCCATAACTTTCTCCAATTGCTCCGATATTACTGAGATTTACAAAAGTAAATGATTAAGTACCAAATCTCACACATAATAGTATAAAATGAGCAATATAAACGGGATAATGATGCTAATAATATGTACTTATTTGATGTCATCAAATATCCCCCACTTGAACTTTACTTGTCCTCAAGTAAACCTTAGATTTAAACTTATGAAAATGTATCCTAAATAGGATGCATTTTTACAATTAAGCATTTATTCGTTTTATCATAATTGCACAACCAAACACTTAACGAATTAGAAACAAAATAAAATATTTCGATAAAAGCAAATCTAATCGTTTAACTGTCCAGTCGTGAAGAGTATTCTATCATAAGCTTGGCAAGGATACACATCTCCCCTACTAAAGCTAAGGAGTAACAAGTCTAAAGCGGTAAAAAGGGTTTGTTGGTTAAGGGTTAACCATCCTTTTTAATCTCTATCAATCTCAAATTCCAGAAAAGGCGACAAAATCACAAATACATGATCGAATCCACGAACACGATACTTGCAATTGCTCAAATCCTTAACTCGAATAGGCTAAAGATAGGACCAAGTAATCTTCACCAATAATATTATATCAAAAAGGGCGACAAAATCATAAATACATAGCCGAATCCACGACTACGATACTTAAGATTGCTCAAATCCCTAATCTCAATAAATCAAATGTTTGGATAAAGAATAATATAAGGTATGGATAATATTTGGGATATAAATTGGTGTAAAATGAAAAATAAACAAAACAGATAAATTAAAATCCTAAGTGTGGTTAATCACTATCCCAACCATCCCATGAATAAGACTCATATCATTGAATAACTCACGCTTTAACACTTGAAACACACGCTTTAGGTAGACACGAATTATACTCAACAAGATCTCAATCAAAGAATAACCTTTAGTTGGCGTTCCCATAACGTTCAACTCCCATTCAATCCATAGATATAATATACAACAACTAGTGGTGATATCGACCACTTAATACAAAACTTTACATAAGTTGGTTAAACAAACTTCCAACTTTTTCTTTTTCTTTTCTCATTTTTTCGATTTTTTTTTTTTTTTTTTTTTTTTTTTTTTTTTTTTTTTTTTTAACTTCAAACATAAACATAGATGTGTAAAATTTCACAACTTTTCTATCACTTTCTTTCCGGATAATTTTTCCATACTTTTCATGACTTCAGAAATAACGGTAATAGTGAAAGTAGTAAACACACGAAAAATAAACTCAAAGATATACAATATTTACTTTCATACCAATTGCATTGTGCAATTTCCCGACCTAACCATAGATAATGAATTACGCACGCGAACACAGGTAATGTAAGGAAACACACTTTGCCTAAAGTAACTAACCACGGACTTTAATCTACAGGGTAGGCTAAGGTGTAAGGGTGTAACGAAACATTTTAAACATTGGTGTAAGAAACGAAAGGAATGGCTCTGAGGGTTTTTCTAGGGGTATCTTACTCTAAAAATGAGAGTAAACAAAGGGTTTATACGGGGGTTAACTAACCAGTGTAGTTAGTTAATAACACATAACATATATAGGCTTTTTGGGTGTAATCCTAGAAATTTACCAAGTTAGACATGTCACTCCAATTATATCAATAATACTCATTATGGTGGTCTCGAATAGTATACAAGCCAAGTTCTAAAGTTTACTACAAGTCACCGGCACACTCATATTTTTGTGGAATTTGGGTAAAATATTGGGAAACTGAATAGGCTTAATCCTCACAATTTGGAAATAGGGGTTATGTGTGCGGGTTATGCAACTTTGATTTCACAAAAACATGCTAGAAAAATTTTAAATTTGAGCATATTAAGCACATATTAAGCAAATTTTTGAAAAATAAGGACAAGTAACGTTCTAATTCTCCATCCCCCCACTTAAGATAAACAACGCCCTCGTTGTTTAATATAAATTAAAAACAGGAAATAGAAAGAATTAGAACGGAGAACTCCCCTGAGATTTGCTCGGTATGATCTTCCAATGTAAACGTGCGAGCGTATATAATGCGGGAGTCCATCAACCTCTTCAATTTTCCAGACCTGTAAAAATATAGAGACCACAGAAGAAGAATCTCGAGAGCATCTCGTTAATCATTGGTTAGGAAAATAAAAATACGAAAAAATTACAGGTCAGAGTGTCGATGCGCCGTATCCATGGAATATTGGATACGCCGCATCAACTTCCTGTAACTAATACGCCGCATCCACTAAAAGTGCATGTGCCGTATTGACCAACTGACAGAAATACGAAAATAAAAATAAACTAAAAACAAAATAAAAGACAAGCATGGGTTGCCTCCCAAGAAGCGCTTGTTTTTGTTAGAGTCACGAGCCTGACTCCACCCTTATTTACTAGGAAATAGGGTGTTTTTCCCCCCACTTGCTGTCAAGTGTGGGTGATAGTAGCAATAAGCACCATAACTTAGATCTTAAACAAAAAACATGCTAGAAAAATTTTAAATTTAAGCATATTAAGTACATATTAAGCATATTTTTGAAAAATAAGGACAAGTAACATTCTAATTCTCCATCCCCCCACTTAAGATAAACAACGCCCTCGTTGTTTAATATAAATTAAAAACAGGAAATAGAAAGAATTAGAACGGAGAACTCCCCTGAGATTTGCTCGGTATGATCTTCCAATGTAAGTGTGCGAGCGTATAAAATGCGGGAGTCCATCAACATCTTCAATATTCCGGACCTGTAAAAATATAGAGACCACAGAAGAAGAATCTCGAGAGCATCTCGTTAATCATTGGTTAGGAAAATAAAAATACGAAAAAATTACAGGTCAGAGTGTCGATGCGCCGTATCCATGGAATATTGGATACGCCGCATCAACTTCCTGTAACTAATACAAAAACTTGATGGGTGCTGCGTGTGTCGTTGCGGTTTAGCAGTTTTAATGCCTAATCAAGTTTTAAATTTATATTTAGCCGACTTATCAATAACACACACACCTAACGAGCAGTGTACCCGGTCAGTATGAATATAATGGTAAGTAGAGTGTCGATCACTAAGAGTGGAACGTATTATCTAGTTATTCTAATCAGTATTTTAATATATTAAGTTAGCTATACAATCTAATCTAACGCGAGGGGGTTCAGCCTGAGAGACTGGCACGATTTGGTTGCAATTAAATAATAAACTAAACCAATAGGCACGAATCAGCAAGTAGCACACACGTACATAGATAAATACTCGAGACAATAAGAGGGTTGTCCTTATGATAAGTAGTTTGTCACTTGTTTTATTGCTAGTGTTATATGAAGTGTATAGTTCGATGCAACGCACCGAGATTAAGTCCTTTCTCGTTGGTTCTAATCTTATCGGCGAGTAAACCCTTAATGATTACTTATGACTATCCCGTTTATCTTTCTCCTACTTTTCTACAGACCATAGAATACATAGGCATCTAATAAACAGGCGAGGGCAGAGGCATGGCGACCCGATCAACGCTCAGCTAGCCACAGAGGTTATCAATGCACTAATAAAAGTCACCAATGACATCAACATATAAACTTTAATTAATGAGAAAGTAGTTTTAAGGGAGTGCAACCTTTCCGTTGTCACGTTACACAAGCCACCAATCTTGATGAATTAAAGTTTACTAACACAATAAAACAAAACTACTTAATGAATTAAACATATGCAGCACCTTCTTACAGCTCTTGTATCTTTGATTTGGGTGTGTCTTGTGCTGCTACCTTGACTGAATTCGTCCTTGGTTTATGGTCTTCGGTCTTCTGTTCGGAACTAAAGGCTCTTAATTCGTCTGGTCTTTGGGGTATTTATAGTTACCGTCTGAGGGTAGGATGCGGCGCATCTAGCAAGTAGATGCGGCGCATGTACTTAACTTCGCGTGGGGTCCAAGATTATAATATTCAGGAATATTCGTACACCGCCAGAAGATGCGGCGTATCTTCGTCTTTGGATGCGGCGCATGTCCTCTTGAATCTTGGATCGTATCTGGTGAGATCTTGATAGCGATGCGGCGCATGTCATGAGTGAGATGCGGAGCATCTGGAGCAGATTTGACTTGATCTTGTCCATTTCAGTAGACTCTTCACTTTATGCATGTTTTGCTCCATAATTAGTCCAAAATCGCCAAGTTTCACCAAATGCTTGTTTTCAACTGAGAATTACAAAAGTAAACGATTAAGTATCAATCCTCATACATAATATAGTAAAACAAGTCAATTTAATAGGATAAATGATAGTAATAAAATGTACTTATTTGAGTTCATCAAATATCCCCCCACTTGAACTTTACTTGTCCCCAAGTAAACCTTAGAATTAATCTTATGAAAATGTATCCTAAAGATGTTAGGATTTATTTTTATATTTAACCATGTATTCGTTTTTGTCATAATCACACAACTAAACACTTAACGAATTAGAAGTAAAATAAAATATTCTGATAAAAGCAAATCTAATCGTTTAACTGTCCAGTCGCGACGAATATTCTATCATAAGCTTGGCAAGTATTCACATCTCCACCACTAAAGCCAAGGAATAACAAGTCTAAAGCGGTAAAAAGGGTTTTTAGGCTTAAGGGTTAATTATTCTTAATCACTATCGATCTCAAATTCCAGAAAAGGCGACAAAGTCACAAATACATGATCGAATCCACGAACACGATACTTGCAATTGCTCAAATCCTTAACTCGAATAGGCTAAAGATAGGTCCAAACTTCACCAATAATAATATATCAAAAAGGGCGACAAAATCATAAATACATAGCCGAATCCACGACTACGATACTTAAGATTGCTCAAATCCCTAATCTCAATAAATCAAAGGTTTTGTTGGATAAAGAATAGGGTATGGATAACATTCGGGATATAAATTGGTGTAAAATGAAAAATAAACAAAACAAATAAATTAAAATCCTAAGTGTGGTTAATCACTATCCCAACCATCCCATGAATAAGACTCATATCATTGAATAACTCACGCTTTAACACTTGAAACACACGCTTTAGGTAGACACGAATTATACTCAACAAGATCTTAATCAAAGAATAAACCTTAGTTGACGTTCCCATAACTGCCAACTCCCATTTCAATCCATAAATATATAACAACAATTAGTGGTGATATCGACCACTTACATAACTTTACATCGTTGGTTTAAAAACAAACATCCAACTTTCTTTTTTCTTTTTCTTTTCTAATTTTTTCGATTTTTTTTTTTTTTTTTTTTTTTTTTTTTTTTTTTAATAAGCATAAACATAGATGTGTAAAATTTCACCACATCACTATAATGATAATTCTGGATAATTTTTCCATACTTTTCATACTTCAGAAATAACGGTAATAGTGAAAGTAGTAAACACACGAAAAATAAACTCATAGATGTACAATATATACTTTCACTCCAATTGCATTGTGCAATTTCCCGACCTAACCATAGATAATGAATTACGCACGTGAACACAGGTAATGTAAGGAAACTCACTTTGCCTATAGCAATTAACCAACCACGGATCTTAATCTACAGGGTAGGCTAAGGTGTAAGGTGTAACGAAACATTTTAAACATAGGTGTAAGAAACGAAAGGAATGGCTCTGAGTGTTTTTCTAGGGGTATCTTACTCTAAAAATGAGAGTAACAAAAGGGTTTATACGGGGGTTAACTAACCAGTGTAGTTAGCTAATAACACATAACATATAAAGCTATTTGGGTGTAATCCTAGAAATTTACCAATTTAGACAAGTCATTCCAATTATATAAATAATACTCATTATGGTGGTCTCGAATAGTATACAAGCCAAGTTCTAAAGTTTACAAGTCACCGGCACACTCATAGATTTGTGAATTTTGAAAAATCACAATTTTTTGAAAATAACGTCATGTGTGCAGCTATGCAACTTAGACTTTAAACAAAAACATGCTAAAAATTTTAAATTTTGATATATTAAGCACATTTTAAGCATATTTTGAAAAGTTTAGGACAAGTAAATGTTAAGTGTTCTAATTCTCCAATCCCCCCACTTAAGTTAAACAACGTCCTCGTTGTTTGTATAAAATGTTAAAAACTGGAAAATAAAAGAATTAGAACAGAAAAACTCCCCTGAGATTTGCTCGGTATGATCCTCCATTAGTATAAGAGCAAAAATCATCTTTCTTGTGGATTAGAACGTTTAAGCTTCGTATAAGATGTATCCACAGGAAATGCAGGAATCTATAATACCACCAAGGCTTCAAAACACACCTAAGGTAAGAAAGGTTCAACTTGCATAATACATTAGTAGTTAGGAAAAATAAAACATAAGAATTAAAAATGAAAATCATCAGGTCAGTCGATGCGCCGTATCTTATGGAAGAAGATACGCCGTATCGAGCCTGGAATAAATACGGATCAGAATAAAAGATGCGCCGCATCCTTAACCAGGGATGCGCCGCATTAAAATAAACTGATAAAAAGTTTTAAATTCGAAAATAAAAAATTGCAGAAAAATAAAGTAAAATAAGATATGACCATTTGCAGGAGATGCGTCGCATCTCAGAATTGAGATGCGCCGTATCCTCGGCGGTCTGACTGACTCGACTCAGAAACAGAAAAATAAAAAGATAAATCCGGGTTGTCTCCCGGTAAGCACTTGTCTTTATTCCAGAGTCTTCAAGTTAGACTCACGTTTAGCTCTTTAGTATCGATCATTTATTCCTACATGGCCATGTAGGATCCATTTAGCAATTAATTCGTCACGTATATATTCAGGTCCCAAATTCAAAATTCCTTTATAGAATCCTTCCATCATTTGATATGGGTATTCAATCCCTCTCTTCATGTCATCATTACTAACAAAAAGGAATGGAGAGAATTTGTAGCAGACCCTATTAGTAGCATGTTTAAACCCAGGGTGAGTTCGGGGCATCATATAAGTGATAATGTCGCTTCCACATTGAAAGGTGATCTTTCCTTCAAATCGTTTTGCATTAATAGTGATCTCCCTACAAAATGGTTTCCCCACAATCACGTCACCCATATTGCTGTCACGATAGGCATTCATGTCTTCAACAACGGGGAACTCAGTTACAATAGTAAAGCGTCCTACGAAGATCGGGACATTAATGAAGGCTCCAACTACATTCTTTCCCTTATGCTCCACTTTATTTCTCATAATAGAATTGTAAAAGCTTCTTGACATGACATTGATTGGTAAAATAGGAAAGAAATTGGCGTCAATACACTTGTACCCAATCATGCATGGGAATTGCAAATTGTAAGCACAATTGGCGTGGATCCTTCTACCGTAATCCCAAGAACCATCATATCCCTCAAATTCATCGTAATTCCTAGTATTAATAACGTTGACTTTTGGACTATCCACAATTTCTCCTTCTTCTAACTCAGATTCCGCATCGTCCATGAATAGGTCATTGGATACTAATGGTCCATTAAGGTCATTAAGTTCAATGTAGTCCCCATCGTAGCATTCGGGTGATTTATCATGCACTAATACATCATTCATAAAATTGGCTTCAAAGTCGAAGTCAATCAGTTCTCCGAATCCTTCCATTTTCCTTCTGAAATAATCACAAAAGCATCAGTAGGATCTGTTCGCGAGAATAGAAATTAATGAATTCAGAAACTGATAAAAAATAGCTTATATCTACTGACGATGCGCCGTATCCAAAAAGTTGGGTACGCCGTATCTTATAATCGTTGAAATTTAATCAGACTTTATTCAGAAAATAGATACGCCGCTTAGAAGTCTGAATCCGCCGTATCAATTTTAATAATCAAAAATCGATATTTATTAAAAATTAAATGCGTCGTATTAACAAAAGTTAACGCGCCGTATCTTCGTTACGTTTCAAAATATAAGATTTTTGATTCAGAAGATGCGCCATATCGATAAAAATCGATACGCCGTATCTGTTTAATAATTCGCAAACTGTTTTTAATTAAAATAATAGATACGCCGTATCTGATAAAGCAGATGCGTCGTATGGCGTTAATGTTTAGAGAAAATTTTTTTATCAAAAACAGATACGCCGTATCTTGGGGAAAAGATGCGTCATATCGCTTTATCGCTTAGAAAAAATTTCTTATTAAAAACAGATACGCCGTATCTAGGTAAAGATGCGTCGTATCGAATTAATTAAACGCGTTGTATTTTATAAAAAAAATTGAACGCAATACGCCGTATCTGAGGAATCAGATGCGCCGTATCGTTCGATTTAGCTCAGTACAACGATAGCAGAACACAAAAAAGTACGAAAAATAAAACAAATAAAAACACACAAAAATAAACACAAATAAAAGCAAGCAAAAAGCACACAAAAACAGAAAATATGCAAAATAGTACAATGAATGCAAATTAATCTAATACACAACAAAATTAGCGGTTAGATAAAAAATTAAAAACCTAATTAAAATACTAATCAAATTAACAGATAATAACAATTCACTCCCCGGCAACGGCGCCAAAAACTTGACGTGTTTTTTTTTAGGTCTATAATAAACTACCAAGTTTTAAATTTATTTATTGCCGAACTAACCTATAGACTCTAAACACTCACGAGCAGTGTACCCGATCAATGTAGATAGTTTTTAGGTAAGCAAGGTTCGTTCACTAGGAGCGAAGCTAAAGTGATCTAAAGGTATTCTAATTACTAAACTAACTAACCTAGAAAGCAAGTAAATATTTTTGGGGTTTTAGCCTGAGAGGCTATCACGATTTTGTGTGTTTAATTAAACTAAATACGAGAAAATAAATATTAAACTAATTAAAAGCAAATTAAAGATAGATGAAGATAGATAGGAAGAACGGGTTAGCCAAGCCTAATCCATCTTATAGTTATATAAGCTTATGTCTACTTGTTTTAATTCATTCAATTGTTTTGCCGCCAATCCGATTATCAATCCTGTCACGATTAAATAACCTACCATCGTGGTGGGAAAGAGGACATGATCATAGTGACCTATCTAGCATCAATACTAACTTATTGCTTTAAACCGTCTAACCTAGTTTGGCATTACGCGCTACTAGTCCTAATAGTGGCATGAGGCACGGTTCCGGTGTGTTCCCTCTAAGCCGTCTATATAGGATTCGGATTACTAAACTTATGATTCAATTAAAGTAACCACAATTACAGATAGTTAAATTACAATATTAAACCAATAAGTTCATAATCTAGTTACATAGACTTCTACTAGTTATAAGCAATAAACGAGTTTTTATCGACAAGCACCCAATCCAATAACAAAGCAAACACATCGACAAAATCATAAAAACTAATAAAACTTCATAAAAATGACTAACACCTAAGGGTGTTAGCCCTTAATCTTTGTAAAAGATAGAGTATACATTGCGGATAAACATAGAGAATTCATGAATAAAATACTTATGCTAACCGAATGATACATGACGTTAAGTATTGAGATGTTCTTCATCGATCTTCGAGGAGGTGTTGGGGACGAGTTGGGGGTGTCCCCAACTGATAATGGTTATTCTAATGATCCCTGGTGATAATAAAATCGTCCATAGGGCTGTGGTATTTATAGGGGTAAGGAAGAGTAGCCTCCAAGTTTACCAAAAATATGCAGTCTGCTGTTACGACCCCGATACGGCGCATCTAGAAATCCTATGCGCCGCATCTCCTTCAGAATCAGATAGATTTTCTTTTTCTCTTCGCGTGGCCGCTTGAATCAACTAAAACGGAGTCCGGATGAAGATTTTATGACCAAAACAGTGAAGCATCTTCTAAAGTTGTTACGTAAACATTATTTCTTCATTTGGCTTCGATTCTTCACTTGATTTATCGGTTAAGGCTCATATACGACGTATCTCAAGGATAGGATGCGCCGCATTCGATGTAATCCCGTCTTGGTCTTCAAATATCTAGGGCTTCTATACGGCGTATTCATAGAATCCGATACGCCGTATTCTTCAAATCGACCAAGTTTCATATACGGCGTATTCCCAAAGATGGATACGCCATATGCATCAAAGTCAGGCAAGGTCTTGAACTCTTCTAAGTATATGGATACGGCGTATCTAATTAGCATTGATACGCCGTATTGAGTGTCTGATCAGTAGGCATTCTTCAATATCTTCGTTTTTGCTCCAAAACACATCTTTTTCCATAACTTTCTCCAATTGCTCCGATATTACTGAGATTTACAAAAGTAAATGATTAAGTACCAAATCTCACACATAATAGTATAAAATGAGCAATATAAACGGGATAATGATGCTAATAATATGTACTTATTTGATGTCATCAGGTTGTTATAGTCTACCAGCCTTAAAAGAAATCTCGTCCTCGAGATTTAGTTCGTTCATTCTACTGACGTTCGTCCTCGTGGTAAGATTTGACGGTCAACTTTTTCATTCTCGAGCTTAGCCCTCAGGTGACCTTTAGTTAGTGTTTTTCTGACTTAACCTCACCACTCCTTGAACAAGAATGGTCCTGAGTTTAAGTTGCACAGATTGAGTAACAACTTGATTCTATTATGATTTTCGTAACTCATCAAACAAGAACTGTCACTAGATCAAGCTGGAATCAAGTTGTTAGAAGGGAAGATTTTAACATCTTAGTTGAAGGTCTCTTGAAGGTTTGGCTCAAGTTTGGAATCGTCTAAGCCAAATCAAATCAACGAATAGTGATAATTTAGGTTAGCAAGAAGACTAGAAGTTCAATTAATACTTATGACATTAGGTCTTACATTAATCAAGACTGCTCCGAACAAGGGAGACTTAAAATTGGGATGTGAAAATAATTTCTGCACTAGAATGAGATAGTACTAAAATAAAATGGTTGTAATTACGACAACTTTATCTGTACATGTCCTGCTGAGTGTGACGAGATAGACAGTTCAATTGTAAAAATTGGGTGACTAGATTTAAACGGAGTAAGTAGTGTCCATTCTTGAGCAAAATTCTTTAAAATATTAAGTTAAGTAGTAATTTTAACTTAATCTCACAACTCATCAAACAAGAACTGTCATGAAATTAAGTTAAGAGTTGTTAAAAAGCTTTAACGTTTTTGAAAATTTAATTAAAGTTTGAGGGTTGCTCAAGACTGAACAAATTTATATTTATGGTATAAGTTAATGATAAGGTCAAAGGTATTGTCAAAGTAAATGAGTCGTTTTGAGGAAAATTAATAAAGGTGACAGGGAGAAGTTTTGTTCAAGAGATTAGATAAATAGGCTTTGAAGAAAGTTTTCAATTTTTTTTTTAAACGATAAAATAAATCAGTTCTGAGATATGTGAAGAATTTTTACTGAGTTAAGACATTTAGTAGAAATCAAGTGTCTAGCGAGTAAAGAAGGATTAGGTGTTTCATCTCCGGTCTTCATTAAAATTTTAAAATAGTATGCAAAAGATGAAGTATCCAAAATTTTAACTGTTTTTTATGAAGTGGTCAATAGTCTGGAAAGAAATGTATGGTTCAGAGATATGAACGAGAAAATAACGGTACGCTAGCATTATGCTCAGAGCACAAGGATCATGTCATCATGAACAATGCAAACAATGTTGTCGCTAAGGATTTACATCGCATCCTCTTGAATAATAGTATATAGATTCCGACGGTCGTAAAGAACGAGAAGACGATGTTAAGTAAGTAGTTCTCAGGGGATTAGAAGTTTCAATCCTCTGGATCTGTCGCAAGTAAGGGCCTTGATAAGTAGGTGTATATAAGACGGTAGTCGGTGAAGGTTTGGCAGGACAATGGACTGTAACCGAAACTGAGAAATGTAAAAAGACTTGTCGTATCCAAAATAGAACAAGGCATGTCATGACAAAAGTACTTAATGCCTATCAAGCAACATAACAAAACAAGGCAAGGATGACAGGGACAAGGTGTACACAACTCTAAGGAAAGATGTCTGCCTATAGGGTTTAATGCACAAGTACAGATGCAAATATGCGATGCACACACACACGACCGATGCAATTTCAGGTGACTGCCTTTTAAGATCCGACCAAACATGATCCGAGACTACTACTCCCATCATTGCATGATTCTTCCCGAATTAGGCATAGGTGATCAGGCTATGCATAATTGAGGAGTAACGATACAATACTCGGACTAGTCAACTCGTATCATGTTCGGTGTTTAAGAAAACTTTTATTGTGGTTATAGTTGCGATTTTTATTTTTGAAAAACCGGCATTCTCTATAACCTTAGGCTCTGATACCAATCTGTAACACCCCCAAAATGTGGTATAGCGGAAGCATTCGGGTCCTGGGGTGCTACGAAATCAATATTCATTGCAAAAGAGATATAGTACAATACCATAATTAAAATTTAAAGGAACAGTACATTAATACAACATCGTTTTAGCCTACAACGGCATTTGAAACATAATAGTTTGATTTTAAAAGATAACACTTTTATTTCATCCAACTAGACACGATAGATGAAGAGTCCTTAATGCTAATGTCTTTATAAAATACACTTACTGGCGATCACCAGAAATGCAAGAGAAAAACGGGTCAACTATGAAAATAGTTGGTGAGTATAAAGGCTTTGTTCAAAAGAAGTCCAAGGTTTTTGAAAAAGGTCCATATAGTAGAGGCAGTGTCAAACCATTCAGTTACATGTCCTACCCAAACAAGACTTGTAACCTATGGTTTCACAACCATTGCATAGAAAATTATATACTTTATAGTCAAACACACATGTTTATCAGGTTCACAAGAAAAATGCCATGTACATAATAAATAAAGACTGCTCCGAACAAGGGAGACTTTGCACTGCTCCGAACATGGGAGACTTTATGTCACTCCACCACCTAGGCGAGAATTATTGTCACTCACCGACATGGCGAGAATTATTGTCAAGAATGCTCCGAACATGGGAGACTTTATATTTAGTACGTACGGCACATAAAGTTCAAAACAAGTCATAATTTCATAATTAAGTTCAAGAGTTCAAGTCAAGTTATAGGATCAAGACAAGTCAAAGGAGTTCAAAATAAGTTAAAGGGTTCAAATCAAGTCATACTAGTTCAAAATAGTCAAAGGGTTCAAAATCAAGTCAAAGGGTTCAAATAATAATGTTCATAAAATAGTAATCAATTTAGTTCAAGTATAAATCATGCATTCCACCCCAAACAAGTAAAGCGGTAAAAAGGGGGCTGTGAATACTCACCTCGGCATATAGCAGTCAGATAATAGTTCAGATAAAGTTCAGCACCAACACGCGACCTAGATTAGTAAGGTTTGTTTTAGTTCACAGACTATGTTTAAGACTTAAATTCAACAGTTTTAGAGTGTTTATGTTATTGTTGCTGGTGGGGCAACATTTAAGTTTAAATGTCGTTTTCTGAATTATTTGAAAATATAGGCTCTTGAAAGTGCTTACGAGATACTAAGTCGAAAATCTTTAGTTTGGCAATAACTGAAAGATTACGAACGGAACGATTAATAATTGTAAAACGTTGATGATATGATGGAGAATGTTATAATCGTGTGGATATGTATATTACAAAGTGTGTATGTACGTATGAGAAGATAAAATAAAAGTTATGTGTGTGTGTGTGTGTGTGTGTGTGTGTCTATATATAAATATATATATATATATATAATATATATATATATATATAATATATATATATATATATATATATATATATATATATATATATATATACATATATATATATATACATATATATATATATATATATATATATATATATATATATATATATATATATATATATATATATATATATATGAGTCTTTTATTATAAAAGAATGTTTTTGAAAATAATGAGTCTTTGTGTGTTAACAAGTTATAAGGTTTACAAAAAGAAAACCATTTCATAGTTTTTAAATTGATTAAGAGTGTTGATGAAAAACATCAATTTTATTTATATATAGTCGAGTTAACGAAACGAGTTTAAATCCTCATATGGCTATTTTATAATTGTGAAAGTATATATATAACGATGTACTATTCGTTCTAGTGGAGAAACATTTTTAATTTTTACGTCGAGTTTATATATATATAAACGTGGCATTGTCTAAATATATAATTAGGTGTAGCAAATATGTTTAGTAGAGTAGTTATTTTCAATAGATCACGAAGTTTAAATATATAAGATGGTCCTGTTTTATTAGTTTGACGAGTTGTGACGACGGCTTATATATTAAACGAGTAGATATAACACGATTTTGTGTTGGGAGTGGGCTATGGCCCAAGTATTAGTCTCTCGAGTGGGCTTATATCCTTAACAAATTTTTATGTTTTGACTTGGGCTAATTCGGAAAGAAAAGGACTGCCCATGGAGTGGGATGCTTGGTAGGCTGCGGCCCAACCAATGACCCCGCTTAGGCGAGTCCACCAACAACCCAATGAGTTGTGGGGTGGTGTCTGTTAACGCAAACCAAACGGTAGGAGGAAAAAGGGTTGTTTTTCGAATAATATATGTCTCAATATTCATATCAATCTTAGTATCAATAAGGATTAGTCGTAACAAGTTTCAATACACCAAGGGAGTTTAGAATCAGTTTTTCCACAAGCCAAAATGGCTCTTAATACTCGGAATAAATACGACGTGTAGTGATTGAAATGGTACGAATGGCAAGGTCTTATGGGGGGGAGGGGGGAAACGAGACTCTATATTCTCATTCGAGCATCAACAAGAGGCTACCCAATATTGAGTACAACTCAAATTTGTGACTATATTCGACAAACAAAAACCAACTTAGCCTCGACACAAGATCACAACTTAATCAAATCTATACTTGGGTCACCAAACTTACTCGAATCACACTCTATTTTATTCATCACCACAATTTAAACTCGTGACTGTATACGAATCAAGAACAAACAAATGCACTAAACACTTTCAAAACCGTACCAAGATTAACCTTATTATTAGTTTTTCATTCAAATTAAGCCACACCAACACAAAACAAAAACCAAAATATTGATTTCACAAATTTAATGGATCGACAGTAGCTATTCATAGATCCACAAAATCAATAATAATTAACAAGTTTAACATTTTTAGTCGAAATATTTAAACCACAACCAATATTTACACGATTACAATGAAAATAATAAGAATCAAAATTTTTGAGGAACCTTACAATCAAATGAGGTTCAGCTAAGAATGATGAGGAGGAAAACCAATAAAACTACACCACTCCAAGCGACCCACTTCTTTTTCACCACTATTTTAACCCCTTTGTTGTGTTTGTTAGTCGAATAGGTGGTGAAGAGGGTGGCTGGGAGTGAAGGGTTTCTTAAAGAGATAAAACAGGATCATCTCATTACTCCTTTCTCTCCCACTAGATGCTCCATAGCCATTCTTGGAAAAGTATGTCGACATTTCTTGGGCTCGTTGACTTAGGGGATACGACAAGATCAATAGAAACAAATGGGAAGAGGTTAAAATCTTGTTGTCTCGTTTTGTAGCCTCGATCCATAGGTCGAATTTGGAATCAGTGAAAATCTTGAGGATGATAAGGATGAGAGCTCGATTTGGGGATGAAGGAGAAGGTGGAAGAGTTAGGAGGTTATCTCTCTCTCTCCCCTTTGGTTCTTTTTTTTTTTTTTTTTTTTTTTTTTTAGAGATAGTGGACGGATTTGGTGGATTTATTAATATTAATTTTATATTTAGTGTGTATTAGGTGTACTCCGTGTTCCGTTGAATCCTAGTGAAACCCGAGATTTCCGGGTTATTGTGAGCATGATAAAATATAGTTCAAGAGACGTTTTTATTAAACTGACACAGAGTATATTTTTCTTTGACTCTGACATGAATTTATAAGGTAACCTTTTACTGGTGTGGTGTCGGTACGCGTGTGGTGTTGTTTTTTAGGAAAAACAAGATAACCTCTCGTTTTTAAATTTTTAAACATCAGTAAATGTCAGCAATTGTTTAATTTGTATTATTTGTCAAAAATAAATAAATGAACGATTAAAATAATAGCCTGAATAATTACGAGTTTTATTTATGGCCCAACATAACAAACCTTGTGTTTTAAGGCCTAAACACATAAACAGCGTCGCTTACATTATTTTCTGACACTAAGCTAGATGTCGAGTACTAATCTAGCTAGTACCAATCTCACTCACGATCTACCCGATCCTCACAAATCACACAAGCTACAAGATCCACATGATCTACACTCGATCTACCCGATCTACTCACGATCTACCCGATCCTCACGATCTACACGATCAACCCTATCTTCACACGATCTACCCGATCTACTCACTATCAACACAAGCTACACAAGATCTCCCCGATCTCTACAAGATCACAATGATCCACACAAGATGACTAAACAAGACAGTGACAACTTGATGTATGTCTAGATACAACAAGTAATGCAAGTGCACTACACAATGACTCTAACACCTTGTATCTTCTTGATACTTTGTGTTCTTCTCTTGGAATAATAGAGGAATGGATCTTTGGTTGGATGAAAGAATCACTTTTAAACAAAAGAAAAACTCTCTAAATGATCAAAGAAAGTGATCTAACTAAGAAGGGATTAGACCAGAGAAAACTGACTGGAAAAATCAAGTTGGAAGTGTAAAATGGTCCACTATTTATAGGCAAAGAAAATTTGACCGTTACCGAGGGACGGTACCATTAAATATATCACGGTACCACTAAATTAGTGGTACCGTGGTACCGTGCCAGACAAAAATGCTCCCATTTTTGTTTTTAGTGGTGAAAGTTTATTTGGGTAAGTTTGGAGCTGTTTTTGGGGGGGAAATAGCTGTTGGGATTTTTAAACTTATTTTTCCAATTAAAACATTTCTTTTTAATTCAAAAATAATTTGTAAAATGTAATTTTGAAAAATGTTTTGTCACATTAAAAATGTGAAGTTTAGAACAAAAAAAATTATTTCTTTGATCATCCGTCAAGTTTAAATTTGTTTGTTCATACCTTGAGTGATTTACGTCGGGATGAAAATCTATGACTCTGTTGAGGCATACTTAATACGTCGAGAGATGTTGATGTAAGTATGCGTTGATGATTTGTGTTTACAAGTAACTTGCGCATTTTACGTTATGCATTACATGTTACATGTTTGTCATTATTAAAACCAAAGAAACCGTTTAGTTTGAATATCGTAATATTTGCACTAACAACGTGGAGAACATAGACGTTGATATTGAGGATGAAGATCAGGCACTCATGTTACTTACATCATTTCCACCCTCGTATGAGAACTTTAAGGATACATTACTTTATGGAGGGGATCGATTTGCTCACTTTGGAAGATGTCTTGTCAACCCTCAATTCACTGGAGTTAAAGAAGAGAAAAGATGCAAAGGGGGAGGTCAGATAATCGGGGTAATCAAGACGTGGTAGTTCATGATCAAATTCAAAAGTAAAGGAACTTATAAATTGAAGTGTTACATATGCTATTTTGAGGATCACCTAAAGAAAGACTATCCAAAATGGAACAAGAAGAAATAAACTGGCTTTGTCAAGAAGAATGCGGGACAAGGTTCTTGTATGCATTCAGAGGATTATGACAATGGTGATTTGTATATGGTGGTGAGTGAGGAAAGTTTCTTAGAGTAGATCATGGACTCTCGTGGTTCCTGTCACATGACGCCTAGGAGGGACTTCTTGTTTGATTTTAAGGAGTTTAATGGTGGTACAGTTTTGCTCGGTGATAATACATGTTCCATCAGGGGACACGAAAAGATGGTTCAATATTTGTGCTTGAGAATGTGTGTTACATTCCCAAAGACTACGTGGATTAATTAGTTAATGTCGCACTTAGATTGTGGTGTACTGTCCCAAAGACCTGAGGAGATACCATGCTCTGCATATTGACGTATCTATGTTTGAGATGTCTAACGGTGTTTCAAATTAGAGCATCCATAAGGGATATGCCCAGGTAGAAAGGAAGGTATGTTGGGTATTAGCATTGTCCTAGAAGGTAATTTTCAACTCCAAGCTGAAAAAGACTAGAGAGGATACAGGCCCTTTTTGGTGAGATGATTTGTGAGAGCATGGTCATGTGACAAGTGTTTGGAACACTATGAAAGATAAATGATTGACGGTAAAAATAAAGTTTAGAAGTATTGTTAGATTAACATATCCACGTCTGGTGCTTTCTAAAATATCGCAAAGTGCAAAAGGATATAGTCATATACCTAAACTCGGCAGAGATGTTGTTGGAGTTTTTGTCAATCATTGCGTGAGTATTAAATCGGTTTCTATTAGCTAGGTACTTGAATGTTTTGCTAGGAACCTCTTCGTACTGTGAAAGTGGTTCTCGTGTTGTTGCTTTGCACAAGTGGGAGTTAGAAAGGATTTGTGTGCAAAGAACAACGTTTTTCACAACTGACACTCATAGAAATGCCGATGGGTCACACCAGTGCACACTAAACTGAACCCATAAGTTAGTAATGAGAAAAAAGTGACGAAGTGAAATGGAAATGAAGATGAAATGAGAATATGTCAATACTTTCATAGAATGGTAAAACACTAATTATCGAGGGTGTTTATATTTTTTGGGTTTTATAGATTTCATAGATTTGAAGATAAAAAACAAGAAGAATGAAACATAAGGATTACTGAAAAGATAAGCAAAATACACCAAGTAGATTCTACTGCTAGAGTATTTTATTCTACTACTAGTGTATTGATGAAGTCTGCTCAACTTATAACGAGCAGTACTAACTTAAGTTAGTACTGCTGGTCCAAAGAAGGTAGCAGTTAGTACTGCTTGTGCAAAGAAGGCAGCAGTTGGTACTGCTAGTGCAAAGAAGCTACTGCTGAGAAGATAACTGAGTGACTCATACTACTGCTTAATGGATAAGAATGAAAAAGATATTTTGTGTATAAGAGTCAATTATATACGGTAGATAATATCTTTCATATGTGTTCAGTCAACAAGTTGTAAACACAGATACATGTTATATCTTAATGACTGACACACACAAGTAAGTAGTAGATAAAGACTTATCAAATTTGTAATGATCTCCTTTGTTGTATAAAAGGGAGATCTTAGCCTAGAAGTTAAGTGTGTCTTTGTGCTTCACCATGTGTTATCTGTGAAGACACCAGAGTGTTTTAATGTGCTTAGAACTCAAAACACAAAGTGTGTTACAAATGTAAAACATCAAACAGTGAGTGTGTGTGGGAACATCAGACAAGGGGTCTGATGTTGTTAGGTTTGTTTAGCCTCAAGGATCTTTGATCCCTGATTAGAGTGTAATCGTGCTATATTTGATCACATAGCATTGGGGCTGATTTTATAACAAAGAGAAAGTTTGACAAAACCTTGTTGTGATAGTATTGATTCTTTCATTTGAATATTCCGCCAATATTATCATTATGCTTATCATAGTTTACCCTAGATCAAGGTCTAAACAACCTAGAGTCCAAAAACGGTTCAGAAAACTTATATCTTCTAAGTTTCCACAAATGGTATCAGAGCGGGGGGCTCTGGATCTAGGTATGTTACAAGGTTTTAGTTGAAGAAAGAAGAAAAATTCGTTTTGGTTTTCTTTCAAAGAGTTCTCAGTTTACACACACAAAGGGGAAGAATCACACACAGAAGAGAGTTGGTTTATGTTCTTAAAAGATTAAAGGCTTTTTTTTATTTTCATTGGCGAAGAAGGTTATTTGTTACTTATTTGCAGATGAAGTAGAATTTTTCAAGGTTGTGTTCTTATCATATCTTAAACGTCTCCATTACGTTTAAAGATAACTTGTTCGTTCGTTCAAGTGACTACGAATTGACAAACACTTAAAGGAGTTACATTGCAGTGCTCAGTGTCTCATTGAAGATGAGTTTATTGTCAAGAGACTGCGGTCTCCCTATACATGGGTATACGTTCGAAGTCAGTTTTAGCACAAGACATAAGACACAAGGTTGGTTTATTCTGTTTCATCATCAAGTTAGTAATGGTTGGTTTTTCTTCATCAGTCATAAAAGCCTACAGAATTGGAGATTCAAATGGTTAACATATGGGTTTCAGGGGAAGCTTAAATGTTCAGATGGTTAACCATTTATATGCTACACCAAGTTTTTACTGTTTATATTCTCTATTTGTTGATAACAAAAAGGGGAAGAGATATTGTGGTGGATGGCATGAATTAAGGGGAAGACAGTATTGTTTCATTCATGGTGAGATTTAATTATCTCAATTTCTCTACTTCATCTAGGGAAGTTCGTACAAGAATGTGTTTGTTTTGTAATCATCAAATAGGGGAAGATTGTTAGGTTTTACAGATTTCATAGATTTGATGATAAAAAATAAGAAGAATGAAACATAAGGATTACTGAAAAGATAAGCAAAATTCACCAAGTAGATTCTACTGCTAGGCATAAAAGATTCTACTGCTAGAGTATTTTATTCTACTGCTAGTGTATTGATGAAGTCTGCTCAACTTATAACTAGCAGTACTAACTTAAGTTAGTACTGCTGGTCCAAAGAAGGCAGCAGTTGGTACTGCTGGTGCAAAGAAGGCAGCAGTTGGTACTGCTAGTGCAAAGAAGCTATTGCTGAGAAGATAACTGAGTGACTCATACTACTGCTTAATGGATAAGAATAAAAAAGATATTTTGTGTTTAAGAGTCAATTATATACGGTAGATAATATCTTTCATATGTGTTCAGTCAACAAGTTGTAAACACAGATACATGTTGTAGCTTCATGACTGACACACACAAGCAAGTAGTAGATAAAGACTTATCAAATTTGTAATGATCTCCTTTGTTGTATAAAAGGGAGATCTTAGCCTAGAAGTTAAGTGTGTCTTTGTGCTTCACCATGTGTTATCTGTGAAGACACCAGAGTGTTTTACTGTGCTTAGAAATCAAAACACAAAGTGTGTTACAAATGTAAAACATCAAAAAGAGAGTGTGTGTGTGGGAACATCAGACAAGGGGTTTGATGTTGTTAGGTTTGTTTAGCCTCAAGTATCTTTGATCCCTGATTAGAGTGTAATCGTGCTATATTTGATCACATAGCATTGGGGCTGATTTTATAACAAAGAGAAACTTTGACAAAACCTTGTTGTGATAGTATTGATTCTTTCATTTGAATATTCCGCCAATATTATCATTATGCTTATCATAGTTTACCCTAGATCAAGGTCTAAACAACTTAGAGTCCAAAAACGGTTCAGAAAACTTATATCTTTTAAGTTTCCACAATATTTATCTGGGATATATATAAAAAATACTTAAAAGGAAAAACCATAAACCCTAGGGTTTTATGGTGGTTAGGTCGACCCCCTAAGCAAGGGAGGGGTTAAGTTTGATTTATTATCAAACTTGTATACTTATGGATAATTATATAGAATCCTAGTTGCATTAGGAATGTTCCAGGGTATCATATAAATATCAAGGCTTCCTAATGGGATTCGTAACTATTCCTCATAAACCTAAATCTCTCCATTCTCCCTCTCTCTTCGACCGTTGACCAACCCAATAGGGTCAAAACCCTAAGTCGACCCAAGTCGACTTCTAGTCGGCTTGTACCCGCGTTCGTACTCTCCAACTTTCATAAGTTTGTAGCCCTAGTTCTACCTGCGCAGTACTGGTGGATACCTAACGCAACTCACGTGGTGATTCTCCTAAAAAAACCCCTATTGTTCGATTAAAGCATCAAGAAGAAGAAGAAGTAGGCGATTTTGTTCAAGTCCAGAAGGTCTAGAAGCTTACATTACTACAGATCAAGTAAGTAATCCCTAACACCCTTTATACGTGCTAGTTGAGGTTATATCTCTAATTAGGATATCTACATATTAGTAGTCTGCATGGCCTTTATTTGTTTATTTTCCGTTTTCCATGTTTTATAGGTCATGTGGATGACCACCAATACCCTACATTGGTATTAGAGCCACCCTAATAATATATAACCTAGCTAGTGTTCTAAGTAATTGCTTATATTATCATAAAAATTGAATCTTTAATTTTGTTATGTTTTTGTTTGGTCGATTTTTGTAATTAGGGTTTTAGGGTTTTTGCTTTTTGTTAAAAACTAGGATTTAATCACTCCTGTGATTGAATTTAGGGTTTATGTATTTGGATCACATAGGGTCGATCCAATGGGGTTTCTTAAACACCAAAAGAGTCGACTTTATGAGGATACAAGGGTATCCGGGATCAAACGTAAAAACCCTAATTCGTGTTGTCATGCAAATCGCGAAAACTAAGGTTTACCTATATTATTTTTCTTATATGCAAGCAGTTTTGTTTCCATTTATGATTTAGGGTTTTGGATATTTGGACAAGTACCCCACTTCCAATCTGTACAATCAGTGTTTCCTAACATCCCCAAGATACCCATGTTTTTCCTCGTGATATACATAAAGTTTCTCAACATTAGTATGAGTAGGTACTCATGAAAACTCATCTCCATATATTTCATAATAGCCATACAGAAATATTCAAGAGAACCACAAGAAGTTTTCGTACCCATATGTAAATATTCATCTTGAGTATCATGAACGGTGTCGCATGCCAATTGACGAGTTGCGAATGTACACTTCATCAATGTGGAAATGTCTGCTCTTCCCGTAAAATCACTACTCAGTTACACCCCGAACAATGTGTGTGAATAGTGATCTCCTCATTTGGAACCGCTTATGGAATGTATGTTCGTCATACATTAGGTTTTCATAAAGCTAAGCGGCCACTAGACGATGATGAGTACCATAACGATCTTTATTTATTGTGATTCGTGGTAACGAGTTTTTTTTTTTTTTTTTTTTTTTTTTTTTTTTTTTTTTTTTTTGCGAACTTACACCTTTGATTATTTATTGTGATTCGAGGATGTAAACATGAAATATTCAGTATCCATTCAAAGAAAATGCTCACATATATTCTTAGCTTAGTAGATATCAATTACTATAAGATGGCAGCCAAACGAGTAACAAGCTGCGCCGCAACCCCTTTCGGATGGCAAACCTAATCCTACTAAAAATGAAGTTTTGTGTCTTTGGGGTCGAAAAATTACTTTGCACAACCCGTTGAACCCTTGTAAAAAACTCCACTGCTTCTGGAGCTAGGAAACCAAATGTATCAAAAGCAAAAGGGATAAACACGTGTTGATTTTCTAAACAAGCCTTCTCGTGTTTAGCAACTTTGCTCGATTCCGCTTTTAACGCAGTGTAGCAACCTGTAAAATTCCATTGTAATTTGTACATTGGTAATCAAGTATTAAATATTAATACAGTTCAGTTAACCATTTTTATGGTCTAAATTTAAACTTTTGTTAATACATTACAAACACACTGGAACAAGCTCACACATGGACTACAAATGATCAAACACACTTAATATATACCAAATGGATCACCAACACTATTCCTGGCCCAAGTCTTGGCCTGTTACTATTCATCAAGCCCAACCCACCAATATTTAGTTTTATTAACTCATAACACACTCGGCTAATCACCCATAGCTTTAGCCCGATTTCTTTAAAATTCGATACACGAGTTATACATTATTTTGTATCACTCGAACCCTCCCCCAGCAAAGAATGAGTGTGCCAAACCTCATTTCCTCATTCGAATGTTTGGACACTTAACAGGGGTCAAAGTAAAACGCCATGCAACATATAAAATCTCGCACAATAATTATTCTTTTTGTTCAAATCGAACCAAACTAATTTTCCTCTAAAACATTCGATGTTCTATGATCGAATATGAAATCATGGATATATTTCACACCATTTTCCACCTCCTCACTCGATATTGCACGTTAAAACTAAATTGGACCCATTGAAAGAAGTCGAACGAGACCTATATTACTTCCATTCGATTCTATAACCAACTCAAACACCAAAAACCCTCTCCTAAGTTATCTAAGCTACTAATAGTTGAGTATGATTCTTATTCTCTGCAAAACATCCAATCAGTACCACTTGATCGAGTATAATACAATATTTTCGACTCTAATACTTGTATATATACCCTCCTCATTTAACTCCTTTCACACCTTAAGCTCCTATCTCATTTTTACTAAGTTTCTCACCTTACCGAGAGTTCTCAAGAACCAGAAGTAGTTTCCATTCAGTTCAAGCCAAGATCAAGTCATATAAACTCATTGTTCGATCATTGGTGATAGTTTACACGAGCCACAATCATATTCCTCTCGTTCTAGATCATTTCGAACGTAAAACTCCACCTCAAATGTGTAGTAAGTCCTTCTAAACCCCTTGTGATTCATTCAATTCGAGTTACAACATATCATGCATCTTTTTTAATTTTATTCGATCGTATATCTCTTTATTTACATTTATTCGCTTTCGTTATTCATTTATTTTACGTTTAACGCAATGACCTCCTTATGGATGGCTAAGAACTTGAGATTTATCTATATTCGACACTTACAATTTCAGTTATTTACTTATCGAATGCATTTTTGTAACAATTCGCATTTCAGGTTAATTTCTATTCTCGAAATTGTTACTATTCATTTTACTATTCATTTTTACTATTCACTGGCACTATTCATTTCCGAAATTTTTATTTCATATCGAAATTTTTATATCATATTCTCGTGAGATAAATTATTTCTATGACAAAATAAAAGTTTGATGCTTGTTGGGTCATTTTCGCAAAAGTTATTAAGGAATTATACGTTTGGTTTAAACGTCGTTTAAACATCCTGCGCATAACGAAAACCAACTGCGCCAATTTTCCTCGCATCAGATTAATGTTTAGAACACTCACAATCAATTAGAGAATTTTTGATATTAAGTCAAAATATTACAAAATAAGCCTCGTGCCTTACAAAACTAGAATTGCGTTTTAAGCACTTTTACTTATCTGCAACCTTAGCCTTCACCTGCACCATATTTTCTAAGACGATTAGAAGCTTTTATATTTTTGGAAAATTCAACATATTTTCCCTCCTCCTTTGACTTTAAAATCATTCCTTGATTATATAAATCATTCCTTAATTTTTAAACACTTACGGTTTTAGGTTTAAAGAACGTTTAACACCAACCGACACTAGACTAAGCCTAGCCTAGACATTTTAAGCCTATTAAGTTCATTATAATCCTATTAGAAAAGTTACATTTTAATTTTCTCAGTTTTACGCAACTTTCGTACGTTTTATGTATTTCGCGTTTTAGACCCGCGTTTTCAGTTTTAGCAGGGTTTAAGCAACCCGATGGAACTTATCACTCATTTTATATTTTTATATGGAGTATAATGATAAGTTAAATCATTCCTACAAGTTTCGTATTTTTACGATACTCGGTTTTTCGTTTCGTGACTTAACAACTTACGGTTAACGATTACCGGGACAAAACTGACTCCGTAAAAGCAAGATAATGCATGAAACTTATCAAGCTTCTCATGAAAGCTTCATGAAGCTTGTCAAGGAAGCCTCCAAGGGCACTTGGCTTGATCCTAGCCATTGATTCCTAAGATGTTTACAAGTGTAAAATTATATTTACAAAACTATCCTAAATTTTTCCTATAAATACTAGCCTAAAACCTTCATAATCTCTTGCACCACACACTCTTATATCTTCAAAGTCCTCAAACCAAAGGCACTTCTCTTATATTTCATAAAAAAGTTTATGAGTTCTTGAGAAGAAACTAGGTTTTGATCTTGTTTTCTTCAAGTTTTCAAGAAAGAGTCGTTATAATCTTCAAATAACTTCAAGTCTCCAAAAAGACTTTGTTATTATCTTCAAATAGCTTCGGGTTTTCAAGAAGGCATTGTTATAATCTTCAAGAAGCCTCAGGTTTACGAAGATTGCAAATTTCACGTCGAAGCTCCGCTTATATTCCTTTTTTCTATAATACTCAAGCATTCTATATTAAGGTAAGTATTTATATACTTTAAATACTTATGAACTTTTATTTGATTATTTAGTGTTTTATAAACTCTTAATATATCATATAATCAAGTAAGCAAAATATATTTTCTATCGAATACTACAACACTAGGGAGCTTTATGTGAGGGGTTATTTGGGTAAACGGATCGACGAGTTGTGGATTTACGAGTTAAAGTGTCCTGGCTCCTCGAACGTTTGCTACATGACCTCTGAATCATGATGGTCCGAACGGTAGTACAAGATATACAAACAAAAACATGTTTCATAAACCATATGCAAGACATTTGCATGTACGTCTTTGTATTCTTAGACATTATTCCAACCTAAGTCGCAACATTCTATTATAGGTTGCTCTTAGAGACTTACGCAACTCAACTACCATTTCATTACTCACTACATAACTCACGGTGAGTTTCTTAGCCCCTACTTTTATACTCGTTTTAACTCTTTGGGGGAGATACATGCTTAACTACTTTCAATTACTTTTACAAGTATTCCAAACCTTTACATATTACTGTGAGTTTCTTAGCACCTACTTTTATACTCGTTTTAACTCTTTGGGGGAGATACATGCTTAAATACTTGTTCTTATTTTCATACATGCTTAAATACTTGTTCTTATTTTCACAAGTAAACTAAACTCTTATACTTTACCGTGAGTCATAGCCCCTACTCTTTTAATACATGTTTTATACTTTTGGGGGAGATACATGCTCAAACTATACTTTTACAAATACACGTTTAACTTTATGATACAGTTAGTCAATGATTCAAATCTATGTGATACTTTTATTCTTTTATGCTATTTATATGTGACGTCTTATTATGTGATACACTGTTATGTGTAAATCTATTAATGTGGATTGGAATTATCAAATACATGATTTATGCAATTACTTAAATGTTTATACTTTTATACGATACGCTTTCATACTTGTCTTTGGGAAGTAGGCACCCAGTATTCTTTGGGAAATGGCACCCAGTAATCTCATGATGCATTGATATGCAAGACATCTACCCTAGACATACTATGTTAGCAGTGGGTTGTAAACACACAGGTTGCAAGTCTTGTATGGGCGGGGCTTGGAACTGAGTGGATTTACAAGGCCTTTGCTGTGTGAACATTCTTTAAAAGGCTTTACATGTTAAACAAACTCTATGAACTCACCAACCATTGTGTTGACACTTTAGCATGTTTATCTCAGGTACATTAGACGATAGCTAGATCTTGAAGCATAGAGTCGCACGACATATTTTGAAGACTTATGCTATTATCATTTACCATTCGAAACATTTTGTATACATTTATGTATCATACTTTGAGATCTCATGTTTGTAACTCTGAATTCATTAATCGAATGGTAACTTTTCAAAACGTCTCATTTAGAGGTCGTTTTCTATAACTTGTACTTTGTATTATGAAGTAGCACCCCAATGACACAATCTTCCGCTGCGATATTTTGGGGGTGTTACAGATTGGTATCAGAGACTTGGTTATAGAGAACTAGGTTGCATTTAGTTGCCTAGACTATAACTACTATATACGTTGAGACTCTTATCCCTATCGCCTTACATACGTAGAACTTTTCCCATTTATATGCGCACTGTTAAATGTTATAATATCTGCACCAATAAGGGAAAAATCTCAGAATCTAAATCGAGACATCAAAAGCATGGAGCTCAGTGATAACTGTCTATTTAACTTAATCTTGTGACAGTTCTTGTTTGATGAGACATGGGATTAAGTTAAATAAAGGTTATCACTTAGCCGTAGAAATTTGATGAGTTCACTCGAGGATTTTCTGAGAGATGATCACCCTACTCTTTTATGTAACGTCAAGAGATGTGTGCTTGGTGATATGTACACGTGTGAAAGGAGGCAAGTATAATTATGGTGGCCAACATAATTATAAGTGCATCACGACTTACGTGGACATATGTAATCATGCGTACGTGCCTTATCCTACCATATTATTCTATTCTAGTATAAAAATCTAGCTTTATTCGTGCCTCTGTTAAGATAAGAGACCTAGACACATTAAATTCCGGGACGGAATTTCCTTAAGGGGTAGAGACTGTAACAATTCGCATTTCAGGTTAATTTCTATTCCTGAAATTTTTACTATTCATTTTTACTATTCACTGGCACTATTCATTTCCGAAATTTTTATTTCATATTCTCGTGAGATAAATTATTTCTATGACAAAATAAAAGTTTGACGCTTGTCGGGTCATTTTCGCAAAAGTTATTAAGGAATTATACGTTTGGTTTAAACGTCGTTTAAACATCCTACGCATAACGAAAACCAACTGCGCCAATTTTCCTCGCATCAGATTAATGTTTAGAACACTCACAATCAATTAGGGAATTTTTGATATTAAGTCAAAATATTACAAAATAAGCCTCGTGCCTTACAAAACTAGAATTGCGTTTTAAGCACTTTTACTTATCCGCAACCTTAGCCTTCACCTGCACCATATTTTCTAAGACGATTAGAAGCTTTTATATTTTTGGAAAAGTCAACATATTTTCCCTCCTCCTTTGACTTTAAAATCATTCCTTGATTATATAAATCATTCCTTAATTTTTAAACACTTACGGTTTTAGGTTTAAAGAACGTTTAACACCAACCGACACTAGACTAAGCCTAGCCTAGACATTTTAAGCCTATTAAGTTCATTATAATCCTATTAGAAAAGTTACATTTTAATTTTCTCAGTTTTACGCAACTTTCGTACGTTTTATGTATTTCGCGTTTTAGACCCGCGTTTTCAGTTTTAGCAGGGTTTAAGCAACCCGATGGAACTTATCACTCATTTTATATTTTTATATGGAGTATAATGATAAGTTAAATCATTCCTACAAGTTTCGTATTTTTACGATACTCGGTTTTTCGTTTCGTGACTTAACAACTTACGGTTAACGATTACCGGGATAAAACTGACTCCGTAAAAGCAAGATAATGCATGAAACTTATCAAGCTTCTCATGAAAGCTTCATGAAGCTTGTCAAGGAAGCCTCCAAGGGCACTTGGCTTGATCCTAGCCATTGATTCCTAAGATGTTTACAAGTGTAAAATTATATTTACAAAACTATCCTAAATTTTTCCTATAAATACTAGCCTAAAACCTTCATAATCTCTTGCACCACACACTCTTATATCTTCAAAGTCCTCAAACCAAAGGCACTTCTCTTATATTTCATAAGAAAGTTTATGAGTTCTTGAGAAGAAACTAGGTTTTGATCTTGTTTTCTTCAAGTTTTCAAGAAAGAGTCGTTATAATCTTCAAATAACTTCAAGTCTCCAAAAAGACTTTGTTATTATCTTCAAATAGCTTCGGGTTTTCAAGAAGGCGTTGTTATAATCTTCAAGTAGCCTCGGGTTTACGAAGATTGCAAATTTCACGTCGAAGCTCCGCTTATATTCCCTTTTTCTATAATACTCAAGCATTCTATATTAAGGTAAGTATTTATATACTTTAAATACTTATGAACTTTTATTTGATTATTTAGTGTTTTATAAACTCTTAATATATCATATAATCAAGTAAGCAAAATATATTTTCTATCGAATACTACAACACTAGGGAGCTTTATGTGAGGGGTTATTTGGGTAAACGGATCGACGAGTTGTGGATTTACGAGTTAAAGTGTCCTGGCTCCTCGAAAGTTTGCTACATGACCTCTGAATCATGATGGCCCGAACGGTAGTACAAGATATACAAACAAAAACATGTTTCATAAACCATATGCAAGACATATGCATGTACGTCTTTGTATTCTTAGACATTATTCCAACCTAAGTCGCAACATTCTATTATAGGTTGCTCTTAGAGACTTACGCAACTCGACTACCATTTCATTACACACTACATAACTCACGGTGAGTTTCTTAGCCCCTACTTTTATACTCGTTTTAACTCTTTGGGGGAGATACATGCTTAACTACTTTCAATTACTTTTACAAGTATTCCAAACCTTTACATATTACTGTGAGTTTCTTAGCCCCTACTTTTATACTCGTTTTAACTCTTTGGGGGAGATACATGCTTAAATACTTGTTCTTATTTTCATACATGCTTAAATACTTGTTCTTATTTTCACAAGTAAACTAAACTCTTATACTTTACCGTGAGTCATAGCCCCTACTCTTTTAATACATGTTTTATACTTTTGGGGGAGATACATGCTCAAACTATACTTTTACAAATACACGTTTAACTTTATGATACAGTTAGTCAATGATTCAAATCTATGTGATACTTTTATTCTTTTATGCTATTTATATGTGACGTCTTATTATGTGATACACTGTTATGTGTAAATCTATTAATGTGGATTGGAATTATCAAATACATGATTTATGCAATTACTTAAATGTTTATACTTTTATACGATACGCTTTCATACTTGTCTTTGGGAAGTAGGCACCCAGTAATCTTTGGGAAATGGCACCCAGTAATCTCATGATGCATTGATATGCAAGACATCTACCCTAGACATACTATGTTAGCAGTGGGTTGTAAACACACAGGTTGCAAGTCTTGTATGGGCGGGGCTTGGAACTGAGTGGATTTACAAGGCCTTTGCTGTGTGAACATTCTTTAAAAGGCTTTACATGTTAAACAAACTCTATGAACTCACCAACCTTTGTGTTGACACTTTAGCATGTTTATCTCAGGTACATTAGACGATAGCTAGATCTTGAAGCATAGAGTCGCACGACATATTTTGAAGACTTATGCTATTATCATTTACCATTCGAAACATTTTGTATACATTTATGTATCATACTTTGAGATCTCATGTTTGTAACTCTGAATTCATTAATCAAATGGTAACTTTTCAAAACGTCTCATTTAGAGGTCGTTTTCTATAACTTGTACTTTGTATTATGAAGTAGCACCCCAAAGACACTATCTTCCGCTACGATATTTTGGGGTGTTACAATTTTATCATGTTCGAATCATATTTCATTCATATATGTCATTTTATTACTTATTCGGATCATGTTAATAGCCATAAGAAAAGGTCACGTTAAATCAAAATGAAACACACACCATATCATTTTTATTGTACAACTCGATTCTTTATAGTCTTAATAATCAAGTCCATGTTTAGAGTTTTCTCTCATAAGCTAATATAAGCCCCTTTTAAAAGCTCAAAGTAATCGCTCATTAAAAACCAGTCGAACCCTTTTTATTTTACCGAGTGGGCTAATAAGCCCAATAAGCAGTTTTAAAGCTTATTCGATAAGCTGCGTTAATAAGGACTTTTGTAACATTTTTAGACTCATTTAATAAGCCAAAGACCAGGCCCAATGTTTCCTAAAACACCCCGGTTCGAAAATCATTAATGGGCTTTTAATTGTATCGCTAAATGCCCAATAGCTTAAAAATAAGCAAATCGAGAAATAAGCAGTTGAAAAACATTTGAATAAGCTTTAATTAGCTATACCAACTCTTGAAAATCTTTTCCAAATATTTTTGTAAAATTGGACTTGTTTTGCAAAGGATTTCACTATTTGGGTTAAATATGTCAAACTAGTATAAATATGTTCTAAAAGTGATTAATTAATAACCTGAGGATATATATTGTTAAAAACAGTAAACAAAAGCTTATGTTGTCATTTTGGATATATTTGGACCAAAAATGTAACATAAGGTTAACCAAGGACTAACGGTGCAAAGTTAACACCGTTAGGGTAGAAAATGTAAAACTGGTAAAAGTACAAGGACCAAACTGTAACTTTATTCCATATTTATTTCTATTGCATATTTTACATTTTCCCACTCATTCCTATGCATTTTTACATTTTGTACCATATTTTATTTCATTACGTTTATAATTATATAAAACGAATTCTAACGATCAAATTAACGTTTCGTTCACACACCTTTCGAGGGAACGATATTTATTGAATCAGTGACATAAAAACATGATAATATTATGTATAATATTATTTTTGAACTTTAAGCATTTTAAGCATATCACACTCATATCACACACCAAATTGTTATCCGTTACTCGTTTTCACACACATTATGCATATTAAGTCAAAACACCAAATTCTCAGACTTAACTATTATCCAGGTCCTGTGTTGGATCCGTTTCCATAATTTCACTTGATTTCACACTACCACCTTTCCAGTTACACACAAGGTGCGTCATAGCCACACTTTTACTTATTTAACAAGTTTACACTCTATGGGGGAGATAAATGCTACAAACTAAACACAAAAGTATTTTCAAGTATTTTTGTATGCTTCACCAGATTTATATTGCCTAAGTAATGCTATTGCCAAAAGCCCCTCACATCATGAACCATTAATCACTTGCAAGTGAACGCGAATATAGTGAATAGATCTATTGGAGGCTGACTGCTTATTCCACTAATGCCGGAATGATAGTCGTAGTTACTAGCCGGATTAGTCGCAATGCACTATATTTGAAAGAAATAGGAAAATGGGAAAGTCACCTATTACTCGAGGGCCCCACACCTGTTACCAATACTGTTAACGTTTGCGTGTCATGAGACTTAGGGCAATATACACAACAGCAATATTATTATTTTAAACATGATTGTAATACTCAGGCAATCACTACTTGTGCTCTCAAACTCATTATTATTACAAACTCTATGATTTCACTCAACAATTTTGTTGACTTTTAGCATGTTTATCTCAGGTAATTAGCGGAGCAAACAAGGCACGGAGCGGGCAATAAACCAAGGGTTTTAATGTGGTGTAAAACAAAAAAGTCATGTCATTCTCTTTTAAACTACTACAACCCTTTTAAGGGATGTTTGCAACTCTGATATTTTCACATTATATACTTCAACTTTGATTAGAATAACAAGTACTTTTAAAACGCCTCTTTTGAGCCGTTTTATATTATTATGCAAAGATCCTCCCCGTAATATCCTGATTAGTCTTCCGCTGTTAAATTATAAATTAGGAGGTGTTACACGCAGCTTGTCCCGAAACAAACCCATTGTCCCTGAGCCAAACAAGAGGGGACACCCTAGTAAGATCCACACAAGCATGTTTCCCCCAGCTCACCCAAACACAAGTATATCCGCCGGTCATAAAGTAGACCTCCCATTTGTTGTGAGAAATGAGAAATATGTATTTGTATAACGAGGAAAAATGTGTTTTGAAGGTGTGAATAAAAATGAAAGGGTATTGAGGTATTTATATATGTATAAAATTATTAAAAATTAAATTATCGTTTTTTAAATAATCAACTCTACAAGTCGGTCAATCAAACGACTATTTTTTTTCTCTCACCAAAGATGATGTAACTTTTTCAATTAAGTTGCTCATAATTCTATAGCTATTGTGATTCACACTTTTATTTAGCATGCAAAATAAACAATCAACAAGTGTTTTTTTAATAAACACATATCATATACAAATATACGAAAATTAGACACAAGTTAGACAAGTAGTAATAAAAGTACTATCACGCGTCTTTAGCCTACATGGCGCCTCACACCACAAGTTTTTGTTATCAGCTACACCTCCACACCACGAGTCTTTAGCCAAAAATTGGAGAAGTCGGTTTTGGGCAAGACCGAGTTGTGGAAGAAAAAAAAAGAGGTTGTGTGTGTGATGTTGATTTTTATGAGATATATTTGTGTTTAAGTGATGTATGTATGAGTTATGAAGTTAGTTGTCTTATTACACTATATCGGTAATAATAATGTTGATGGTATTAAAATGATGATTTGACGTTGAGTTAGCGATCGTGATAATTTTAGTCATTGTTACCGCCAGCCAAAAAAATTTACTTTAAACAATCTCAAATTATATATACATACTAATAGGAAGAAGTTTGCTCCCCCCCCCCCCCCAAAAAAACACTCTCCACTGTAGTACTGTAGCTGCTACAGTTGTTGAAATAGTTTCATTCCGATTTGCTATTGGTCGATACTAAAATGCTACAGTGGTTGAAACAGTAGCAACTCTATTCTCATCCTTTTTGTCCATTTTAAGCCTGCAATTGTCCAGGTGTTCTTTGATCCCAAGCTGCTGCATTAAATGAGAGCTTAACATTGCCTATTTTTCCTGCCATTGAAAGGTTCACCCAGAAACTTCTATACCTGACCTTTGTTCCTTGAATCATCCTGCACACACAATCAAAAAAGTAAAAACATAGAACAGATACTCAGGTATGATCATCTTTTTTTTTTTTCTTTTTTTTTTTTTATGTTGTTGTTGTTGTTGTTGTTGTTATGCAAATGTATTGTTCTGCACTTCCCCTCCCCCTCTCCTCACCCCCCCCCCCCTTCCCAGACTCTTTTTTTTTGGCTTTTTTTTTTTTTTTTTTTTTTTTTTTTTTTTTTTTATCTTTCTTTTAGTCTCATAGCTGACCTGCTAATATGTTATTGTACAGCAGACCATCTTCCAAGTAATTACAAGGATTGGGTGTTATTTAAAAGGTATGTGATGCATCCCCCACAATTGGATACATTCATGGCAACATATAAGCTTTTTCATTTTACTACTTGCCTATGCTATATTTATTTATTAATGTGGTCTTTTCATTTCATTAAATTGATGCTCAGTAATACTCTATACATAACTACTATTTTCTTCATTTCTTTTGTGCATGCTCAACTGTTATCGACTTTCGCTTTATTCCCAGTATTTGTAAATATAGATAGAATGCCTCTAAGATCTTGAATAATCAAAGCATCAGAACCTTTTAAACATTACCTCGATGACCTAAATTCTAATGGGCCAGTTGATTATAATCCAATGAACTATATGATTCGCAACCATCAACATCCATTTGTTGGCCAAACTATCCATGATGTAAAGAGTAAAAACTACGAAAAGCGCACCTTTTGTTGTATCGCAAGCATTTGTTCCAGGAGATGGTTCAGCATTAAATGTGGACCTACAACAACAAATGGATACGGCAGCACAAGATTTGTCAAAAAATAAAAGATCAAAAAGAACGGCTGCCCCATCGGATACAATTACGCAGGCAGGGAGGAAAAAAAAGAGAGGTATTCATTTATAGCAACTTATTTATAGAAGAGTTAAAATATATTTCATTAATGCAGTCTCATTAATTTAAATTACTTACTTCATTATATATGCTGCCTCAATTAAAATGCATCTATAATTAGTTACATTAATTAATGCAGGTTCTTCCAAAAATGAGATTGTATGCAAAGAATACAATTCTATGTACAAGAATACAATTCTATGTACAATATAAGCCACAATGATCGTGTGTCACAATCTTCTACTGCCAATTTACAAAGTTCCTGTGTTCCTATTCATTTTCCAAATTATTACATCGGAAACAATGAAAGCTACCAAAAACAAAATAGCGTGTTAGAATTTCCTCAATGTCTAACAAACAATTGCGCTCAAGGACATTTTGGTATTAAAGGGAACAGTTTACCTATAGAAAGTTCCACCAAAGATACAAGATATTGTCAATCATCAGTTTCTGTTACTAACTACGGTAACCTACTTTTTCCCCTTTTTTCCTTCTTGATCATTTTATCTAAATCTCAATTTAAAAATGAAAAACCCAAAAAAAATTATTTGTTATATTATTGCTCATTGAAAACTCAGGGCAATGACCCCCGGGTTAAAAAAATTTTTTCCCCAACCCGGGCCGGGGGGGGGGGGGGGGGGGGGGGGGGGGGGGGGGGGGGGGGGGGGGGGCCCCCCCAAAATTTTCAAAAAGTTTAAATAGGGGTTTTCCCAATCCCTTTCCCCAAAATTTTTAAAAAAAACGGCAAAAAATTTTAAAATTTTAAAAAAACCAAAAAAAACCTTTTTTCCCCAATTTTTTTCCCCAGTTCCCCCCCAAAAAAAGGGCCCCCCAAAAAAAGGGGAAAAATCAAAAAAAAAAAAAGCCCCACGAAAAGGGAAAAAAAATAATATAATTTTGTTTTTTTTAACTTTTTAAAACCCCCTTTTTTTTTAAAATATTCAGGGGTAAATTTTTTTTTGAAAATTTTTAAAATTTTTAAAAAAAAAAAAATTTTAACCCGGGAAAATTTTTTTTTTTAAAATTTTTTTAAAATTATAAAAATTTTTAGAAGGGAAAAAATTTTAAAAAATCCCCCGGTTTTTCCAAAAAATTTTGGTTTTTTAAAAAAAAAGGGCCCCAAAAAAATCTGCAAATTTAAAAAAGGGCCCCCAAAAACCTTTTTCCCCCCCAAATAATATGAAAACCCCTTTTTTTTTAAAATTTAAATTTAAAAAAATTAACCAAAACAAAACAAAACATCCCCCCTTTTTTGGCCCCAAAAAAGGCCCCCCCAAATTCCCAAAAAATCTTTTGTACCCAAAAAAAAATGAAAATCCCTTTACCCCAAAAAAAATTTTTTTGCAACAAAAAACAAAAAGGGCCCCCTTTTTTTTTCAAAAAAAAAATATCCCTTTCCCCCTTTTATAAAAAATTTTGCAACCAAAAAGGGGGGAAAAAAATTAAAAAAATTAAATTTGTTATTATTTATTTCTTTTTTTATTTTAAAACCCAAAAATTAAAAGGGGGCCCCAAAAATCACTTTTCAAAAAGGGAAAAAGGTTTTTTTTTAAAAAAAGAAAAACCCCCCCAAACAAAAATTCAAACCCAAAAAAAAACAATAACCCAAAAATTTTACAATTTTTCCCCCTTTTCCCTTTTTTTAAAACCCTTTTTGGGTTTCCCAATTTTTCCCCCAAAAATTTGGACATAAAAAAAAACCACAAAAAAAAAACAAAAAACCCAAAGGGGAAAAATTTTAAATTTTTAAAAAAAAAAGGGGCCCCCTTTAAAAAAAATCTTAAAAAAATAAAAGTTCCCCAAACAAAACCAAACTAACAAAAAATTTAATAATTTTTTCCCGGAAAAAAAAAAAAACCAAAAAACCCCAAATTTTTTTTTTTCCCCCAATTTTCCCCCGGGTTAAAAAAAATGCCCCCATTTCCCCCAAAAAAAGGGTTTACCAAAAATTAAAACCCAAAAAAAATTTGGGTTTCCCGGAAAAAAATTTTTGAACCCGGGAAAAATTGGGGTTTTAAACCCCCCAAAATTTTTTTTTTGGTAAATTTTAAAATTTTAAAAACCCTTTTTTATTATTTTTTTAGAAAAAATTTAAAACTATTTTTCTTTTTAAGCCAAAATAAAAATGAATTTTTTTTTAAAAATTAAAAAACCCCCAAATAAAACAGAAAATAAAATCCCCAAAAAAATTGGGGGGGAAAAAAGATATCATTTTTAAAAAGAAAAACCCCCCACAAATTTTAAAAAGTTTAAAAAGGGGAAAAAAAATTCCAAAAAAAATACGTGCATATAACAATTTTTAAAAAAACATCCTTTTACAACTTTTAACAGAAACAGAGGGAAAAAAGGGCCTACTTTCAAAAAAGGGCAAAACCAGGTAAAAAAAACCTTTTCCCAAATGGCAATGATCCCAAATTTTTAAAAAACCCCTTTTTTCAAAAATGGGAAAACCAAACCCTAAAAAAAAAAAAATAAAAAAAACCCCCTTTTTTTTTAAAAAAAGGGAACCACTTAAATTTTCCCCTTGAATTTTTTAAAAAGGCTAAAAAAAACCCCGGAACTTTTTAGAATTTAAAAAATTAAAAAAAAAAATTTGCCCCCCACTTTTAAACAAAGGAATGTCCCCTTTTTTTAAAAAAAATTTTATATTTTTTTAATTTTAAATTTCCAAAATTTTTTAACCCTTTTTTTAAAATTTTAAAAAATTTTTTTAAGAGTTCCAATTATAAGACTTGGGGTTTTTGAAAAAAGGGGTTCTGAAAAGCCCCCTTTTTTGGTTTTAAAAACCCCCCAGCGAAAATAAAATAAAAACCCCAAATTTTTAAGGGGGAAAAAAGGGGGAAAAAAAAAAAATAAACCTAAAATTTTAAAATTATTAAAAAATAAACATTTTGGATAAATAGGGCAAAATTTTTTAAATTTTTAAAAAATTTTTTTAGCAAAACTTTTTCAGTAAACGTGGGGGGCCGTAAGGTTGGTTTTTCTAAAAAGGAAAAATAACATTAAAAGGGGGGTTTTTCCCCCAAGGGTTTCTGCAATTTAAAGGGGCCCCAAAAAATTAAAATTTAAAAAAAAAAATTTTCCCAAAGGGCCCTTTAACCTGAAAGTTAAAGGTAAAGAAACCCCGAGGGCCCTTTGAATTTTTGTTTTAAACCCCAAAACCCCACTTTTAAATTTTTTTTTAAGGAAAAATTTTTTGAGTTAAAAAACCAGCAAAAATTTTCCAGAACCACTTCCAACTATTGGGGAAACCTTTTTAGCAAAGTATTTAAGAGGGCTGGGAAAGCAACAAATTTGCGTCGTTGGGGTAAAATTTCCTTTTTTCCTTTTTTTTTTTTAAAAACCCCAAAAACTAAAATTTTAAAAAAATAAAACCTTTTTTAATTTGGTTTTTAAAAGCATTGGAAAAAAAAAAAAATTTTGTTTTTCCCAAACCCTTCCCCCCCCGGGGGATGGGGGGGGCCCCAAAAATTTTTAAAAATTCGTTTTTTGGGGGAAAAAAAAGGGCCCCGAAGGTTTGAAAAAGTTTTCCCAAATTTTCCTGAATAAAGAAATCATTGAAGGGTTTAGAGGGTTTTTGATCAATGAAGGGGGGCCCTTTTTGGGCAATGTTAAAAAAAATTTTTTTCCAGAATTTTTTAAGGTAAACCCAAAAATTTCCAAAAAATTTTAAAAAACCCCATTTTTTTGTTTTAAAAATTCCTTTTACTTTTTCAACAGAAAAATTTTTCCCCCTGAAAATTTAAAAAACCGGGAAAAATTTTTGTTTCCCCCAAAGCGGCGGTTTTTTGGGGGGGCCCCTGTTTAGGCAAAAAAATTTTAAAATTATGGGCTAAAGAAAAAATCTTTTTCTAATTTTAATCCAAAAGTATTTTTTTTTTAAAAAAATTTTGGTAAAAATTTACATTGCAAAAATTTTAAAAAAAAAAAATTTTTTTTTTTAATTTGGGGTTTTTAAATTATTAAAAATTTCCCCAAAAACCCCCGGGTTTAAACCCATTGCCCACGTGATAAAAACCTTTGGGTATGTTTTTTTGGCCCACCAGAAAAACCCCCCCAAAAAAAAAAAAACCACAACAGAGGGGGTTACATATAAAAAATTGTACGGGGAGGCAGGCATTTAACATATTGGTTTCCCTTCGAATTTTTTGGAAAAAAACCAAAAAGATGGAAGGTAAAAAGCATAAAAACAAAAACGAAAATTTCCCCGTCTCACTTTGCCACGGGTTTTGGAATTGTTTTATTCCCCGGGTGTTGCTTCCACAAAAAAAAAGGTTGTACATTTTTTCCCCACGTTCGCACGTGAAAAAAAGTTTTCCCCCGGGAAAATTTTGCAGAAAATAGGCTTTTTGGCCCATTAGTTTAAAGACAAAGAATGAAAATACAGCACTTCAAGAAGAAAACATTTTTACAACACCCCCAGAAAAATCCCCACCCCCTTTTTCACACATTCTATGTACTATAAGGCTGATCCTTTTTGCTAGGGGAAAAACACTGGCATTTAAAAGGAAGTTTTAAACAAAAGCTTCATACAGTTTTTAGAAAACCCACATTCCCAAAGATCCGAATAAAGGCTACATATCAAGAAATAAAAGATTTTAATGGTTTTTCAAAAATCTCCAAGAATTGGTTTATCATTGCCCGCAACTTTGCTAATATCTTAAAATGGTTACTGAGGAAGAAAAGAATTAAACCGGGAAAAACCCCAAAAAAAACAGCATCGGCCGGAAAAAAATGTGACAAAAAGGGAATTTTCGTTTATGTTTTTTTTTGTAAAAAAAAAAAAATTAGGAATTGGTTTTTGTAATGGCATGGGGGAACAAAAAACTTTTTATGGAAGACAAAATTAACAATTTTTTGTTAAAGGAAGAGTATTTTTTGCATTTCGGCCCTTGAGGGGGGGTGCGCCAAACTGGAAGAGGGGACTTCAAAATTCAAGAAAACCTTTAAAATTAACAAAGAATAAAAGTGATTAAAAAAAAAAAAATAAAATAAATAAAAAATTGAGGGAAATTATTGAAAAAATTGAATTTAGGGGGGATGAAACACCAATGAACGACCGCCCCATGTTTTGAAGCACCGACAAACCCTAAAATTCCCGAAACCTACAACAATTGTTTTTTGGAAAAACAATTATTTTGGGGGGTGATTGAACAACCGGGTTTTTTTTGGGGTTGCAAACCAATAGGTTTTTACTTTTAAAATTTTGTTTCGTGGTTTGGGGGGTTTTCATGAGTTTTTTGGGGGGTTTTTTGGTTTCGATGGGGGTGTTTTTTGGGTTGGTTCCCCGGGGGAAATTCTTTTTTTTTTAAATTTTTGTCCCGGGGAAATTTTTTTAGGTTTTGTAACGGGTTTTTTGGAATGATTTTTGTTAAAAATTTTTGATTTGGGGAATTAAATTTTGGTTTTGGTTTTAAGGGTTAAAATTTAAAAAAAATTTGGGAAAATTTTTTTTTGGAACTTTTGTTTTGAAAATGAAAATTATTAAGTTGCCCCTAAATAAAGGTTTACCCCAAAAATTTGGTTTGGATGGGTTTATAAAAACAAAACAAAAAAGGTTTTTTAAATGTAATAAAAATATTAAAAAAAAAAAAAAAAAAAAAAAATATGGGGGGAAAGGGGGGGGGTTTTTGGGTTTTTGGGGAAAAAAAGGGAAAAAAAATTTTAGTCCAATTTTAAAATTTTTTAAAAATTAAAGGGGTTACTAGAATATTTTGGGTAGATAAATACAAAACCAAAAACCCCCAACCCATTCCCTTTTTTGGGAAAATTTACGCCAAGGGGGAAAACAAGAAAAAAAATTGGGTTTTTTTAAAAATTTAAGCCTAAAAATAAAGGGGTAAAAGTAAATTTTCAATCATGTTTAATTAATTAAATTTAATTCTGTAACAAAAATATATGGTTTTTTGGGGTTTTGTTTACTTTTGTAAATTAATGAATTTAACATGTTGGGATCAATAATTAGTAATATTATGATGATTGGTGAAGAGATTAGGGTATAAAACATGTTTAGTTATTGAGTTAGGGTTTGGACAGATTCTAAGGCTGTAAAAAATACGAAGATTATTTAATAGATGGAGATAGTTATTATATGAATCTTGAGTCTATATTGTAGTTCAGGAGAACTTTCTTTCCAAAAATTCCAGCCACGAGTGATTTCGAGGTCCGGAAGTCGGTCTATTATTTTTTTCAAGTAAAGGTGTCAAAACTGTTTAAAACCGGGACAGATTTAGGTTAAAAGTATTGAGGTCAAAAGTGGTTTTTAAAGTGTAATTTTGGTTAGCCCCTTCTGGAGAAATTGAGTTCTATATTCCCTTGACTTCCACGCGAAGGGTATGCATTAATAAGTTTTGAAAATATGTTTGTTAGGTCAAAACATTTTGGTGTGCGTTCAGATCTGAATCTGGATAGTTTTTATTAATGATTTTTTAAAGAGCACTTGTGTGTGTTTTTAGTGCATGGTCTTTGGGAGGAGCTTTTATGCTCATGAAATACCATTGTGTATTTTTGGTGTTAGTTTTAGAGCTTATTTTGTTGTGATTTCATGTGGGTAAAAGTACCCCCAAAATCTGCTTTTTTCTGATAAAATGTATGCAAGGGATTTAGTGAATAGAAGTGATTAGTAGCATTGAGCATGGAGTCGGGGGTGACCCATGGTGGTTTATATAATCCTTAGACATCCATCATATGTGTGTTACATGGACTTTAGCTTTTCGGCTTGGTTGCGTGTAATGTGATCTTATTTTGTTGTATAGATTTATGATTGATAATTTTGGAAGCTGCAAAGTTTGAGGTGAGTTTCATAGTCCCATTTTTACTTTGTTTTAACTTGGGATGGGAATGATGCTTGTGTCGAAATATTTTTGAGTTACTGTGATTATGTGGTCGTAAATGCATGGACTTGTAAGTGTTATTATACGTGTATTGCATGTTATGAGATTATTGTGTGGTGATTCTATGTGGTCCATTTGGAGGGTAGCTATGCTCCCATTATCCAATTGGAGAGTAGTAGCTCTACTCACTATTATTCTGTGTGGTCTGATCAGAGGGTATGGTTTACCCATTATTGTGAACTTGGATCGTGGGCGCGTTCCGTCCCAATTGATGTTGGATATTGCTATTTGGATCGTGGGCACGTTCCGTCCCTTATGTCCCTTAAGTGGTTTATGTTGGCTGAATGACTAAGTTTGCATGCTATCTAGTATAATGACTAGTCTTACTGTCCTGCTATGTTTTATAATCACAGTGAACTGGTTGCCTGAGATGTTAGGAATATAAATATTCATCTGAAGACTCGGTCACCCCTAGTACTCATTAGCATTCAATAGCTCGTAGAAATATTAGTACTATCTGTAATAGATTAGTTATATTAGTATTTGTGGAGTGGGTCAGGTCTTTACCCACTGTCAGCTCGCTCCACAGCCCACTAGGGGCCCCTATTAGTCTACCTATATATACCCCTCTCCACCTAGGGAGGAGGGTTAGAACTTTCACTTCTCCTAATCTAATATTCACAAGTTTCTCTCACTAGAAAGTTTCCATCTCTTATCTCTCTCTCTCTCTCTCTAAATTAACGACCCAAGATCTCACCTTACATGTGTTTATATGTTATGAATATGTTACAATTGGTATCAAGAGCCATGGTTAGGTTCTAGCTAGTCATATTCATGAATTCGTGGTGAGATTTGGCACTTTTGTGGTTGTTTTGGGTCGACATAAAAAGTTCTAAGAAAATCATTGTTTGATCTTTGTTTGTTGTTAAATCGGTTGAATATTTGTACTTTTGTGTTCATTGAACTGTTTCACACCTTCTTTGATAACATACAACCTGTTTAGTGTCTGTTTGTGGAAGATTAGAAGAGTTTTCTTAGCAGCGGTTTGAAGTTCGGAAGAAGTTTCATCGCAGCGGTTTGACTTTCGGTACTGGTTTACTTGTAGCGGTTTGTGTTTCTTAGTGGCGGTTTGGACTATTTATGGTATAGTTTCCAGCGGTTTGATCTGTCAGCGGTTTGGATTCTAACCATATTAGGAAAAGGACAAAACATACTGAAAAGGATGGGTTGTCCATTTGTGGCAGCGGTTTGTCAGTTCTTGTCTCTAGCGGTTTGTCGTTTAGCATTCAGCGGTTTAACCTTCAGCGGTTTGGGTCGTAGTGGTTCAGACTTTTAGCGGTTTGAATATGTTCCGGCATTTGAATCTAGCAGTTTGATACTCTGGTTCAGCGGTTTAATACTAGCGGTTTGATCGTCTGATTCAGCGGTTTAAACTTTAGCGGTTTAGATCTTAGCGGTTCCGATTTCAGCGGTCTAGCTCAGCGGTTTAATCTTTAGCGGTTTTAGGTCTTCGCGGTTCTGGTTTCAGCGGTTTGATCATAGCGGTTGGGTTAATTACAGCGGTTTGAGAATAGCGGTTTGGTATTCAGGACTTGCGGTTTGTCTTAGCGGTTTGTTGTGTGGTTTAGCGGTTTGATATTAGCGGTTTGCCTAGGGTTTAGCGGTTTGATATTTACTGTTTGAATAGCATTTCAGCGGTTTTGGAATAGCGGTTTGTTCTTGAATTTGGTAAAATCCCGCGAAAGAACTTATTTCTCGGTTAAATCTCAAGAATTGTAAAATCCCGTATACAGTATGGCAGCCATACCAAGCACCGTATCTGATGACATCCAAGCAGCAGGGTCTGACACCCGTCCTCCTATGTTTGATAGGACGGACTATGAGTCATGGGCAAAACGAATACGGCTTTACTGCTTGGGGAAAGATAATGGAGTGAACATCCTTAAGTCTATTGATGAAGGACCATTTCAGATGGCACCACTAGAGACGTTGTTACTACTGGTGAAGATGGAACGGTTACTTTGGGAATTGACAGACCTCGAACTTACAATGACCTTAATAAAGAGGAAAAGAAGAGGTATGATGCTGACATAAGAGCCTCCAACATTGTCATTCAAGGTCTGCCTAAAGATGTTTACAAACTCATAAATTTCAACACTGAAGCAAAAGCAGTATGGGACAATGTCAAGATTCTTTTGGCTGGATCAGAACTCACAAAAGAAGAATGTGAGTCACAACTATATGATGAAGTTGAGCATTTTAAAATGAACCCAGGAGAGAATATCACAGACTACTATGTAAGGTTCCACAAGTTGGTGAACGATATGAGAATCATAAGAAGGACTATGCCGAACATCCAGCTGAACTCAAAGTTTGTGAACAACATGACACCTGAATGGGACAGATTTATTACCGCAGTTAAACTCAACAAGGGTTTAAGGGATACAAATTATGAACACTGTATGCATATCTGCAACAACATGAGAAACATGCTGCTTATGATCGTCTGTTTGAGAGAAAAACTCAATCGAACTGCACCAAGTGATCCACTTGCATTCATTGCAAATGTTCAACCAATCAGCCAGTCTTCATCTGATCAAGCTTATCATCATCCCTACCCATCATCATCTATCTTGAATCTACAACTTGACTCTGGTTACACTCACACCGACAAAATGATTGATAACCTCACCAATCAAGTTTCCTTACTGGTTCAACAATTTAAAGCTACACTTCCCCAAAAAAACAATCAACTCAGAAATTCATCTAACCCACGCAATCAGGCTACTGTGGAAGATGGAAGAATCATTGTTCAGAATGTGCAGGGAATCCAAAATGGGAATCCAAGGAATATTGGAAATGTGGGTAGAGGGAATGTTCAGAACAGAGTTGGAAATGTCAACCAAGGACAAGGAAGGCAAGCAAAATGCTACAACTGTGGTGGATTAGGACATATTGCTAGGAATTGCAATTAGCCTAAGCGTCCTCAAAACTCTGACTATTTCAAGGACAAAATGTTGTTGATGCAAGCACAAGAGAATGGAGCTGTGTTGGATGAAGAAGAACTGTTGTTTCATGCTGGCGATGGGGGAAATAATTTTGATGCTGATGTGGACGAGCAGCCTGTTCAGGATCTTGCACTTAATGATCCCAACATCTTCAAAGCAGATGATTGTGATGCTTTTGACTCTGATGTGGATGATGAACCGACCGCTCAAACAATCTTCATGGCTAACTTGTCCTCTATGGTCTCATCACCTCAACAAGCTGGTCCCTTAAATGCATCTGTGATCTCTGAGGTACTAAAACTTTATGACACATATAAAGTGGTTGATGAACAGAAGATTCCCAATGAAGTACAACAGACAGATGTGGTTGATTCAGATAATGTTGACATGGGAAATAGTAATATTATTCCATATGAACATTATGTAAATCACAACAACGTGTCTGATGTACAAAGTGGTGCATCTTCAGTTGAAAATAATGCTTGTGTTGTAAATAATGTGTGTGCCTTAGATAATGCTTGTGACATAGATAATGCTTGTGAGTGGCATGAAAACACTGTGTTTGTCCCTGATGATACCTTGACCACTAGACTAAACATATATAAAGAACAAGTGGCCATGTATGAACAGCGTGCTAAGTTTGAATTAACTGAACGTGAGCAGAAAATGGAAAGTCAATTGCATACACTTATAACAGAGCGTAATGTAAGGGAAGAAACATTAAAACAAGAGTTGAGTTCTTTGAAAAATCAGCTGGATCAGTATGTTAACAAAAACAGGAAGTACAAAAATCTTTAAATAGACTAAAGCAGGAATTCAAAGAAAAAGAAACACAACTCTTAAATGATTTCTCCAGACTTAAAACCTTAAAGAATAAGCTTGAAGATAAGTTGTACACCCAAGACCAAACCAGACAGACTGCTCAAATGATTCAGAAGCACAAAAAGCTGTGTGATAAGCATAGTGAAAGTAAGGTAGGTGAACCTAAATTAGCTCTCCTTAGGAATGCTAAAATAGCCCAACCTGCCTTATATGATGCCAATGTGATGATCATGCCTAATCATGCCCCTCCTGAGGTTTTATCTTTGAAAGAGAGTGATGAGATAGAAGAGAGAAATAGAGATAGAATGAATGAGAAACTGAAGGATCCCAAATGCATAGCCAAACAAATAATAGTCAAGCCCCATGACTATTATGAGGAGAATCGTTTGACTGTGTTTGCACCTCAAAAGAAGTTAACACCTGAACAAAATTTTGGTCTTTAGATATGGAAAAAAGAAAGGCCGATGAGCTTGAAGCTAATGCCCCACCCTTAGGAAAATTGCAGCTGCGACGGTGTACCCTCCCAATACACCTAGGCATTTGGTCCCTTTGACTCTTCCTACAGAATGCAAAACCTTAATTAGCATATACATACTCTGTCAACTATTTGGTGATTTTGATAAAACATGTAAGAAGAGAATTACACCAACCGGAATTACTGAGGGGGAAAGGTGTTTTGAACAGACAAAAAGGTGTTACTTAACTGAGGTCATGCCATTCTTTAAACTACTCAAAGAACATTTTGAAGGGATTCAAAATACTCTTAAAACAGAAGTAAATGAAATGAAAGTAGTGTTTAAAGATATGGAAAATGAGGTAACTCAAAATGCGATAGAACTTAAGAGTCGTGAGATTGAGAGAAAGAACATTCTTATCACCAATGAGAATTTGATTGCTAGATGTACTGCACAAGATGTATTTTATACTGCTACTGATTTTGCATTATCTGCCTGTCAATTTCATGAGTATTCTATTGCTTTGAATGTTACCCAGAATCGTGTTGTTGAGCTTGAGGGGGAGAATTTGAAATTGCTTGAAAAAATTCAAAATGATGACCATGATAACATGGTTAAACGTTTTTCAAAACTAGAGGTTGATTATCTTAATTTACAATTAAAATATCAACATTTAGAAGAAAGATGTAAACTATCAAATGCCAAGACATCTTTGGATGCTCCTGAATTTGATACGTATTTTGAATTAAACAAACGGGATGAGAAAATTCAAGCTCACACTAACACGATTCGACAATTGAGGGCTCAAATTGCCCAATTAAAATCAAACAAGAGTGATGTGTATGGCACCAATAAACCATCGTCTTTAGATTTTCAGAATTTTCAATATCAAGACACCATAAATAAGTTACATTATGAAAATGAGTGTTTTCGAGCTGAAATTTTCAAAAATCAAACAAAATTACAAAGAGTTATATGACTCAATTAAAGTCACACGAAACAGTAACAATGAAAAAATAACATCTTTGTTAAAAGAAATTGATAATCTTAAGACTCAGGTGAAAGAAAAAATGACAGCTATCACTTGTGAATGTGTTGCATCAAAGGTTTTAGCTGCTAGAAAGTATGATGTTGATGTTGATCCTATTCCATTTCCTCTTAGAAACAATAGGTCTACCCATCAAATATATCTCAGTCACCTTAAGGATAGCCTTGATACACTTCGTGAGATTTTTGAGGAGGATAGGATAGAAAAACCACTTGATAATGCAATTGTATATGCCTGCTTCCTCACAAAAAGGTCTCAAGAATTGTTAGAATATGTCATTGGCACGGGCCCTAAGTCTGATAACCAAAGAGATAGATTTTTTGCATCATCATCCACAATTAAGAATAAGCATGTAACCTTTGATCTACCATCGAGAACATCAGAACCCAGCACATCAAAATCAGGAAAGCATGTGACAGTGAAACAAACTAATGTTCCCATCATTACTTCTACAGGAGTGAAAAGTGACACCAAAGCTAGCAGGTCAAAGCCTAGAGGCAATGCAAGGAAAGATAGGACTGCGCCAGCTAAGAGTGATCACAAGAAGAGAGTAGAAGCCCAACCTAGGAACAATAAGTTTGCAATGAATAGATTGAATCATGTTGATTCTAGTATCAAAAGTACTGTAATTAATTCGAATTCTAATGTTGTCTGTAAAACATGTAACGAATGTTTAATTTCTGCTAATCATGATGATTGTGTTGTGTCTTTGTTGATGTCTCATATACAACCCCATGTTAAGAATGTTAGGAGAACTTAAACAAGTAAGAAAGTTTGGAAAGAAACAGGAAAAACATTTGCTAATGTTGGGTATAAATGGAGACCCACTGGAAGGAAACTCACTTTAGAAAACCAATGCCCCTTACCTAGAATGAATAGTCATAAAACTGTGAAGGTTAAGGAATGGAAGCCAACTGGTAGAATATTGCCTCTAGTGACACAAAGCCATCCAACTAGATCATTTGCTGCCTCTAGTATAGTTCCCACTATAAAGACAGTAGCATCTGTGAACTCTGTGGTTCCAAAATTTGTGTGTGCTAACCAAACGGACCCCAACTGCACGTGGGGATCTACATTTTTCAGTTCTCCATCGTTGTCTGTTTTCAAATGTAGGTCGTAAAAATCGTCCTTTTGTATTTGGACTCAGGCTGCTCAAAACATATGACTGGGGATCGCTCACGGCTCAAGAACTTCGTGAAAAAGTTTATCGGGACAGTTAGATTCGGGAACGACCACTTTGGAGCAATTATGGGTTATGGAGAATATGTGTTCGGCGATAGTGTAATCTCACGGGTATATTATGTGGAAGGGCTAGGGCATAACTTGTTTTCTGTGGGTCACTTTTGTGATTCCGATCTTGAAGTTGCTTTCAGAAAACACACTTGTTTCGTCAGAGAATTTGATGGTTTAGATCTTCTTAAAGGTAGTCGTGGAACCAATCTATACACCATCTCAATTGAAGAAATGATGAAGTCCTCTCCTATTTGCTTGCTTTCAAAGGCTTCAAAGACTAAATCTTGGCTTTGGCACCGTCGTTTAAATCACTTGAACTTCGGTACCATAAATGACCTTTCTCGCAAGGATCTTGTACGAGGCATGCCCAGATTAAAATTCGAGAAAGATCATCTTTGTTCCGCCTGTCAACTGGGCAAAAGCAAGAAACAAACCCACAAACCCAAAACAGTAAACACCATCTTGGAAGTTCTTCACACCCTTCACATGGATCTATGCGGTCCAATGAGAGTGCAAAGTATTAATGGGAAGAAATACATTCTTGTGGTAGTCGATGACTACTCTCGGTTTACGTGGGTAAAATTTTTGAGAACCAAGGATGAAACTCCAGAGGTTATCATTAAATTAATCAAACAGCTGCAAGTGAGGCTCAACAAAACTGTCAGAATCATCCGTACAGAAAATGGAATTGAGTTTGTTAAACAACGACTCAGTCATTTCTATGAAAGTATTGGCATTACACACCAGAAAAGTGTTCCACGCACTCCTCAGTAGAAAGGTGTGGTTGAAAGAAGGAACCGTACTCTGGTGGAAGCTGCAAGAACAATGCTAATATTTTCCAAGGCACCGATGTTTCTTTGGGCAGAAGCAATAGCAACAGCATGTTATACCCAAAACCAATCCCTGATTCATCTTATTCACAACAAGACACCCTATGAGCTGATTCATAACAAGAAGACAGATCTTTCCTTTCTCCGTGTGTTCGGTGCACTGTGCTATCCGACAAATGACAGTCAAGACCTAGTGTTGATGCAAATAATGTTCTAAAAACGTTATTTATATCTTTCGATTACTTCACGTTTTGAGGATGACAAAATGTGAAATCACGATACGTTAAAATCAACGTAAACAAGTCTTTAATCGAAAGATCCCGTTTCTACGCAAATCACTCTTGAACAAAGTTACAACTTGAACTAGTGATCAAAGAAGTGAATTTATGTTTTGAAAATTCACATTTTAAATGGGACAAAACATTTTTTCAAAAATACACATGAAAAATTATTTTTGAAATATTAAGAAATGTTTTAATGGAAAAATTAGTTTGAAAATCATAACAGCTATTTTTTCCCCCAAAATCAGCTCCAACCTTCCCCAAATAAGTTTTCACCAGAAAAGACAAAATTTGGAGCGTCCTAGTCTACGACGGCTCCACGGTTCCGTTAAATTTAATGGAGCCGTGGGGTATTTAACGGAGTCGTCCGTACCATTTTTCTGTAACATTCAGATTTTTCTTGCCTATAAATATCAACCCCTTTCACAGTTTTAGGCACCCTTCACACACAGAAAAATCCCCTAGCTTAATCCTCTCAAACCTTTCACTTCTTTAGGTTAGTTTTCTTTGTTTCAAGAGTGATCCAATCATCCTTCAAGTGATCCTCTTCATACCTCTTCATTAGCAAGAGAAGAACACAAGTATCCAAGTAGATACAAGGTGTTGTTATCCCTCTTCATTAGCAAGAGAAGAACACAAGTATCCAAGTAGATACAAGGTGTTGTCATCCCTCTTCATTAGCAAGAGAAGAACTCAAGTATTCAAGAAGATACAAGAGTTATAGTTGTTAGGTTTTTGTAACACTTGTTACAACCTTGTTGTATCTTTGCATACATCAAGCTTTCTTATCTTTTGTGAGTGAGAGTGAAGATCAAGTGTGATCTATAGAGATAGTGAACATCTCTTATAGCCATTGGGCTTGTGTGATTGATCAAGAAGATCAAGGGTCGAAAGATTAGTGTTAGTTGAGTAGAGTGAAGTGAGTGTTGATCATTGTGATCGTGTTGAGATCTTGGTGATCTCTTGAAGCCACTAGGCTTGAGTGTTTGGTCACGTGGACCTTGGTAGATTGGTGCTAGCTAAGATTAGCACTCGACATTTAGCTTAGTGTCGGTAATAGGATAAGCGACGTGTACGGTTTTCTCCGCCTGAAGGGAGGTTGTTGATATAGTGTCTGAAACTCTCGAGTGTGGTACTCGGGGAGTGGAGTAGGGCGAAGAAGAGCTTCGTAGCCGAACCACTATAAATCCTCTGTCTTAGTTTGATCTTTCCAACTCTACTCTTTACTCTTATTTGTTATTATTACTTAGCTTAGTGTGTAGTTCATATTGGTGTTGATTGGTTACACATAAAGTTCGAATCAAAGTTTCCAATTGCTAACTTTTAAAACAAGATTTTTAAAAGGATTTTTAAACCGGTAAACTATTCAACCCCCCTTCTAGTTTCCCACAATTGGTATCAGAAGCCACGTCAGTCAAGTCTTTAAAGTATATTGTATTTTAAAACTTGAATCGATCAATGGATTCCGACAAATATCTAGAAGGGCAATCTATGCAAAGACCACCACTTTTCGAAACCGATTGTTTTATATATTGGAAAACAAGATTCGAAACGTATGTGAAATCAAAAGACATTGATCTTTGGCATGTTATTACCGAGGGTGACTTTAAACCTATTCAAATGAATCCGGAAACTAAAAAGGATGAAATAGTTTCTTATGATAAACAAAGTGATGAACTTAAAAGGAAATTAGCCAAAAATAATGAGGCTAAAATGATGATTTATAATGCTTTGCCTAAAAAGGAATTCGAAAGAATTTTCATGTGTAATACGGCAAAAGATATTTGGAAAACTTTGTTAGTCACTCACCAAGGTAATAACCAAGTCAAAGAGAACAAGATAGATCTTCTTGTTCAACAATATGAACAATTCTCCATTTTGGAGGATGAGTCAATAGATAATGCTTTTGCTAGATTTAATACTATTATCACTAGTCTTAAAGCTCTTGATGAAGGTTATTTTAGTAAGAACTATGTTAGGAAGTTTCTTAGAGCTCTACATCCTAAATGGAGAGCAAAGGTCACCGCTATAGAAGAGTCAAAGGACTTGGCGGCATTAACACTCGATGAACTTATAGGAAATTTGAAAGTTCACGAGATGATCATCAAGAAGGACTCCGACATTGTCAAAGGCAAAAGCGAGAGAGTTAGATCTCTAGCATTAAAAGCCAAGAAGGAGTCCAGTGATGAGGAATGTTCGAGTTCCGGTAGTGAAGATGAAGAGTACGCACTAGCCGTTAGGAACTTTAGAAAGTTCTTTAGGAGGAAAGGTAGATTTCCTAGACAACCTCGCGATGAGAAGAGGTCATCCCAAAGAAATCATGATGAAAGAAAAGGGACAAGTGATAGGAAATGCTATAGATGCGGAGATCCTAATCACTTCATAGGAGAATGTCCTAAGCCACCAAAATCCAACAACCAAAGAGCCTTTGTAGGAGGCTCTTGGAGTGATAGCGGTGAAGAAGAAGAGAAGAAGCCTAACGATGAAAAGTGCCTAATGGCTCAAGCTTCTAACGAGGTACATTCCGACTCTTCTTATTATAGTGATAATAATTCGTCAATAGATGATAGTGAATTGCATGACGAATACAACAAACTATGCGTAGTTAGTACTAAGATCTTAGGTAGAAACACAAAACTTAAATTAAAACTACAAGAACTAGAACTACAAGTCCTAGAACTAAAAGATCAAGTCAAAAGACTTGAGAAAAACAAGGAAGTAGACTTAGGATGCGGGTCATGTATAAGTCTTCAAGTAGAAAATGAAAAACTTAAAGAAAATGCTTTAAGAATCATTAAGTTTGATGAAGGAACTAAAACACTTAATGATATACTTGAAAACATTAGATATAGTGAACATGACCGTGCGGGTTTAGGTTTTGACCCAAATCAGGCTTCTACAAGTGGTACCAAACAAGTTAAATTTGTAATGCCTGAAACGTCTAAGTCTGAAGGGGACGGCACCACTAAAGGTACAGACGGCACCACTAAATTTAGTGGTACCGTGGTACCGTCTGGTGCTGAAGACGAAACTGGGTCAATTTTAAAAAGTAGCCTAAGTCCTAAACCGAGTCACATAGTTAAAAATAGTTCTAGTGTGTCTACTCCAAGTAAAGGGGAGGTCAAAAGCTCTTACAAACCATTGTCATCTCCCGAACATGGATTTGTAAAGCGTGACACTAGGTCGACTACTCCTCCGCCTAGAAAGGTGAACTCTCCCAAACCTCGGTCTAGAACTCCTCTACCGAGAGGTAACTTTAGAAGACAAAATCATCCAAGTAACTTTCCCGTAACTTGGAATGATCGTCCATCAAAAGGTTACTTACCATGGGAAATGTGTCCTCCATTCTCACATCCTAAACTAACGCAACAAATGCGTAGGATGTTTGACTCTAACAACTTTGGACCCATGAGATATTGGGGACCAGATGTTTGAACTTTTGTTTTGCTAGGAAAACATGAGTGTAAATATATTTCGGAGTCTAACAAAAGGAGTATGATGTGTTATCAAACAAGTCTGGTGACGCAAAAGTCAAGTCGTGTCTTATATGCTCAACATTCAACAAAGGTAGTCTAATCCCCTAGTTTTAAGAGCAACACCTCAGGCACAGGTACGCTTTCTTAAAACACCCTTTGTTAGTAGTAATGTTTGGCATGAAATAGTGTAGTTAGAATCTAACATGGTAGGCACTATAACACAGAAACTTCATTCACATCTCATCATGTCAAACTCAACTTGTCCAGAAATGTTCGATGATCGCTTGAAGATCATGCGTGACATGTTTGAATTATGCATTGATGAGTGAATCAAGTTTCCTTCCTTGCACATAAGTAATCTTGCCTAAATTAAGTATCCCTTTAAACTTATGTATACTATATGTATGAGATACATAGTTTAAGTAATAGTCTTAATTGACACTGACGCCCATATCCGCAAAAACAAAACTCACAAGAGACGAAGAAGGTGAGTGCGCGGATATAACTAGGTTAGGGGCATAATAGGTAAAGTAGTTTACCTAACGGCAAGTAGATCCATTATCATAAATAGTGTTGGCTTTGTGCCCACTTGTAAGAAGTGTCCCAAGACTTCTTACATCAAAGTGTTTGATGTATCATCCGATACATCAAAGGTACTACACACTTGAGATTGTGATATCTCAAGGAGATTGATGTAGAAAATGTTTCTATACCAACTCTGATAATGAGAGAGTAAATGTGGATTGAAACATAGAGAGTAATGTTTGTACCTTCATAGGTTGATTAACAAACATCTTGGTTCCCCAAGAAACAAACTACTCTTATTGTCTCCACGACCGAAGCCGAGTACGTAAGCGCCGGAAAGGCATGACAACAAACACTATAGATGAGACAACCCCCTATGAAGAGTAGCAGTCAAGATGCCATTAGACTTGACCAGGGAACCCTGTAGTTTGCTCATGAACGAAGCTCGTCGAAGTACGTCATCTCCTCCGTCTCTTGAATGACAACATCGTCAATACTCCAACCAAAACGTTCTCGTCACCCCACTCATGACTATTTAGATAATTCTTCCGAATTATTAAAGTCATCGTCCACCTCTCTCCTCATGACCTCTTAATAATTCCCTTGAAATATTAACGTCATTTCTCACGTCTTGTTCTATGAGTCATTTGTCATTTCACTCACATCGCCTCATGACTCTTAAGTCATTCCTCTCATCCCGCTTATGACTATTTCGATATTTCAATGGAAATATTAAAGTCATCCCTTGCGTCATATCTTATATACGTTTTATCCCTTCTATGACTCCTCAAATATTTCACGGGAAATATTGAAGTCATCCTCTACGAATCACTCATGACTTCTTAAGTCATCTATCGAACTCATGTCATGACTTTTAGAAATTCCTCTAGAAGTTCTAAGTCATTCCCTCACAACTCGTCACATGACTTTTTGAACATTTCACGTGAAATGATAAGTCATTCCTTATGTCTCGTACTCCGACTAATTAAATATTTCATGGGAAATATTATAGTCATCCTCCAAAACACAACTCTTAACTTCTATTTATTTCACGGGAAATATTACAAGTCAATTCTCATCCAATGACAACTTAGTTGATTTCCTTGGAAAAACTAAGGTCATTCCTTGTCATCCGTCTAATCGTTTTCGTCAAAAAGTTTATTAGGTATAAACTTTTTCCTCATGTCAAAAAGTCTTACTAAATAAGTAAGATTAATCAGCCAAAAGTCAAAACGGAAGAAAAATTGGACCATCAGATATACGGCTCCATTAAAGAGCCACGGCTCTACTAATGTTTAATGGAACCGTGGAGCCGTGCATCTGAAAAACGCGCCCATTTCCCTTTCTTCTGCACAGACTTTCCAAACACACCCAAAAACACTTTCACTTGCTGTCAAAACCGAACCATAACACCTTAATTCAACTAAACTCTTGCAAATCAAGATTGAGGCATTGGAATCAACAAATCCTAATCACAACATCATAAATTGTAAGTAAATCACTCTTAATTTCATTTAATTTGAGTCCAGGGTTTGTTCTTGAGTATAAATCCGAATTGGGGATTTTCAAAATTAGTTAAACCCTTGTGAAATTAAGACTAGGATTAGACAATGTAGCATTCACATGATTCCCTAAACCTAGGATTTCCAAAAACCATTTATATTGCAAAACCTAATTCGAAATTAATCACTAAATTCAGATTATGATTGATTATTTGTAATGGAATCATGTTTAGGATTACTAAAATTAGATTTGGAACGTTCTGCATTAAAGCTTTTCAAACTTAAAGCTCGTTGGCGCCATGTTGAGGCGTTTTCCAAACACCCCAATTCGATCATTTTTCAAAAATCTTCACAAATTTAGGATCATGAAACCTTTTTCATGCATTGTTGATGCAAATTAAAAACGTTTTTGCATGTATACGCGAACTCTCAAATATGGGTCGAAGTACATAATTGATATGTGTTGTTCGGCATATTTGATTGAGCAAAAGTGAAGTTAGGAGCGTTTGGGTAATCTCATTAGGATAGTTTTAGAGTCGAGATTGCCGCACCTCCACATTGTTTGCATTTAGGCACACACACTAGAAGTGTAATCATTAAAATGCAACGAACTAACATATACAAAAATATTTTTTTTTTGTAGATAACAATGCCTCGAAATGATTATCAAGATACCAGACAATACATCCTCAGTACTCTTGAAAATCTAAACATTCCTGATGAGCAAAGAGCTTATTTCACAAAAGTCCAAAATTGATATATACACGAAGGGCGTGTAGTCGATGCACTCTATGTCACGACAGACAACATCCGTGTCTGTTTCCCCTCTATCGAGTTCGATTGTTTATACAAAATAAACGATCAAGTCTATCCTCGTTTTATTCTCGAGTTTTATAGTCGTGTACGTACCTACACTGATCTTGACAGAAACGTCTTTCTTGATTTTTGGATTCGACACCAAAATATCATCTTGTCAGTCACCGAGATTGGTCATATTCTCGGTATTCCCTCATATGGTCAGTGTGCATTCACTAAAGACCATTCTCTAGAGTCTCTTTACTACAATCTTGAGAACGAAGGTGCTTATCGTACCGAAGTTCCTGACATTGAAGTAATTAAACAAGTAATCCAAATTCCTCGAGTCACCAACACGTATCAAAAACGTGATGGTTCCATTGTCTATCTCGACCCAAACAAAATATATCTAAAAGAGCTTCGTCCCGATATTAGAAATTGGGAACTTCTTCTGCGTGAGAACGCGTTAAGCCTTGCAGGCAACCGTGATCACGTTCCGGCAAGTCTTGCCCACATGCTCTACTGTCTTAGTATCGAGGAACCTTACAACCTCGCATACTACATGGTCAAACGGATGGCCAGTATTCATCGTTGTTCCGATGAGCTCATGCCATATGGCATGTTGCTTACTCATTTATTCAGGTGGGTTATACAAACCAACCCATCTCTCAATGATGTCAACTATGTCCTAGTCAATCCAGTTATGAAACCACTTGGTGAACCACACCGTCGTACAAAGCAGCGTAAGGACAAAGGGTCCAAACGTGGTCGTAAATCCACTTTCGATATTCCCCATTCTTCCTCCTCATTCGGTCACAGTTCATCCTCTCAACCCATGGATGAGGATGATGATGATGAGGTGAACAAAGAAGGAACATCTCGTCCTAATACTCCCTCTCCCGACACCTTCTTTCGTAACCTTGACACCTCATCATTCACACAAACCTCCGATGTTGAATTCGGACAAACCAACTTATCCACGATGATGAGAAGGCAAACTACCATGTACAATCGACAAGTCTCGATGCATGAGCAAACTATCGGGGGATTCAAGTCCATCGGCAAGGCGATCAAAGGGCTTGGGAACAAGATTAAAAAGTTGGGGAAGAAACGAGACTAGTTAGGATTAGCTTAAGTATTACTATTAACTTAAGTATTATTAAGCTATTATAAATAAAGTCATGGCAATGTCCATAAACATTAACTTGCTTGAAATGTTCTCCTTTAACATTTCACACTTGAACATGGTTAATTTGCTTAGTTAATTAACCTTTATGTTAATCAATCTTGTCTAGTTCATGCATGTTCTATTATTTTATTACATGCACTAGATGTTAAACTTGCTTGAATTCATGCATGCTTAATAGTTACTTAAATACATAGATGATCACATGATCATGTTAGTTGCTAGTTGAAACTAGCTTTAGGAATACTATATGTTTTGTGATTTGAGGCTTTGAGATTTGCAGCCAATGGATTCCCCAGAAATTTCCCCATTTAGGCTGCCTAAAACTTGCAGACCTGGAAAGAAGGTCAAAAGAGCCCACGGCTCCATTAAATAGGCCACGACTCCACTAAATTTAGTGGTGTCGTAGTACCTTTAATGGTACCATGCCTCTGGAAGACGAATTTAACAATTCTCTTTCACTTTTTGACTTTCTTTTCCTGAAAAACTGCAAACAAAACCTGATTCCCATGCACCCAAATCCCTAAATGCAACATCCTTTTCAACCTTGCATGCTTTTGATTTGGCTATTTAAGCTAGCATCATGCATTGCCATCCTTACACCTTCACAACTTACCATTCATACACCATGTCTTCCACCATTGCTTCCACCTCACACAAGAACAAGAAACCTAGATTCAACATCAAACCAAAAAATCAAACCACTCTAGTTGATCAATGGATCAAGAATGTTCACACACCTCAATCATCAACTAAACCTATCACCAATGACATTGCCTTCATTGATCTCACCTTGGATGATGAAGATGAAACCCACACACCCATAACCTCTACCAAATCATCATCTTCTTTCACTACACCTCAAGCTCCATCCAAGGCAACATCAACCAAACCAACATCCTCATCCTCCACAACAAGAACCAACACACACTCATCTCAACCTAGTCCCATTCACCCTTTAGCCTTAACACTCAACTCATCTCCATCAACTTCCCTTGAATTGGGAACTAACACAACACCCTCATCACTTTCACCATCACCACAACCTCTAGCTCTCACCCTCACCTTATCACCAATAACTCCATTTGAATTTGGGAGCAACACATCATCACCTTCCATATCACCATCACCTCAACACTTAATGGGTTATCCCATCCTTTATCCCCTACACACACACACCTTAAGTTGTGCTTGTTGCCATCATAACTTTGAGCTCATCATGAACCTTAGAGATGAGCTTAGCTTTAGGTTTTCATATCTAGAACACCTCTTCACACCACCCATGGGACCCATCATCCTGCCACCACCTCCACCACACAATAGCCCAAACTAAACATGATGGTGTTTGGTCTCCAAATAAATGATTAGGAACCTTTTGAAGTTGGAAGCAAATCTAGAAGCCTCATGTTACTTTAGATGTTTATGTGTCTTCTTGTTAGCTTAATTTGCTTCCCCATTGTAGTCATACTTATGTATGACATTTATTTTATATTTATGAAATGGGCTTTTCATTTTGGCTACTTAGTCATATTTTTTTGTGGTTGGATATTTGTCAAATATGCTACTTGTTAGATATTGTATATTTGTCGTCTAACCTTGTTTTGTAGCACGAACCATTACTCAATTCCTTTGTGTTCTCCAAATGAGGGGGAGTACACATCAAGGGGGAGCCTTCGTCACCTTTTTGATTAGACAAAAAGGGGGAGAAATGGGAGTAAACTCATTAAAAACTTGTTAACACTAATTTTAACCTAACATGAGTTTATATTTTGTCATCATCAAAAAGGGGGAGATTGTTGATGCAAATAATGTTCTAAAAACATTATTTATATCTTTCGATTACTTCACGTTTTGAGGATGACAAAATGTGAAATCACGATATGTTAAAATCAGCGTAAACAAGTCTTTAATCGGAAGATCCCATTTCTACGCAAATCACTCTTGAACAAAGTTACAACTTGAACTAGTGATCAAAGAAGTGAATTTATGTTTTGAAAATTCACATTTTAAATGGGACAAAACATTTTTTCAAAAATACACATGACAAATTATTTTTGAAATATTAAGAAATGTTTTAATGGAAAAATTAGTTTGAAAATCATAACAGCTATTTTTCCCCCCAAAATCAGCTCCAACCTTCCCCAAATAAGTTTTCACCAGAAAAGACAAAATTTGGAGCGTCCTAGTCTACGACGGCTCCACGGTTCCGTTAAATTTAATGGAGCCGTGGGGTATTTAACGGAGCCGTCCGTACCATTTTTTTGTAACGTTCAGATTTTTCTTGCCTATAAATATCAACCCCTTTCACAGTTTTAGGCACCCTTTACACACAGAAAAATCCCCTAGCTTAATCCTCTCAAACCTTTCACTTCTTTAGGTTAGTTTTCTTTGTTTCAAGAGTGATCCAATCATCCTTCAAGTGATCCTCTTCATACCTCTTCATTAGCAAGAGAAGAACACAAGTATCCAAGTAGATACAAGGTGTTGTCATCCCTCTTCATTAGCAAGAGACGAACACAAGTATCCAAGTAGATACAAGGTGTTGTCATCCCTCTTCATTAGCAAGAGAAGAACACAAGTATCCAAGTAGATACAAGGTGTTGTCATCCCTCTTCATTAGCAAGAGAAGAACTTAAGTATTCAAGAAGATACAAGAGTTATAGTTGTTAGGTTTTTGTAACACTTGTTACAGCCTTGTTGTATCTTTGCATACATCAAGCTTTCTTATCTTTTGTGAGTGAGAGTGAATATCAAGTGTGATCTATAGAGATAGTGAACATCTCTTATAGCCATTGGGCTTGTGTGATTGATCAAGAAGATCAAGGGTCGAAAGATTAGTGTTAGTTGAGTAGAGTGAAGTGAGTGTTGATCATTGTGATCGTGTTGAGATCTTGGTGATCTCTTGAAGCCACTGGGCTTGAGTGTTTGGTCACGTGGACCTTGGTAGATTGGTGCTAGCTAAGATTAGCACTCGACATTTAGCTTAGTGTCGGTAATAGGATAAGCGACGTGTACAGTTTTCTCCACCTGAAGGGAGGTTCTTGATATAGTGTTTGAAACTCTCGAGTGTGGTACTCGGGGAGTGGAGTAGGGCGAAGAAGAGCTTCGTATCCGAACCACTATAAATCCTCTGTCTCGGTTCGATCTTTCCAACTCTACTCTTTACTCTTATTTGTTATTATTACTTAGCTTAGTGTGTAGTTCATATTGGTGTTGATTGGTTACACATAAAGTTCGAATCAAAGTTTCCAATTACTAACTTTTAAAACAAGATTTTTAAAAGGATTTTTAAACCGGTAAACTATTCAACCCCCCTTCTAGTTTCCCACACCTGGGAAAGCTAAAAGCTAAGGCAGACATAGGTTTCTTTGTTGGGTACGCACCAGATCGCAAGTGATACAGAATCTACAACAAAAGAACCCGACAAATCATGGAAACTATTCATGTTACGTTCGATGAGCTGACTGAGCAAACGGCTTTGGGACAAACCAGTTCTGAACCCGCGCCTAATCTATTGACACCTGGACCAATTAGTTCAGGTCTTGTACAGAATTCCACGCCTGTAGCTCCTTATGTACCACCTACCAGTGAGGAGTTGAAGAAGCTATTTGATCCGATGTTTGACGAGTACTTTGAGCCATCAACGATTGATACCACAACCGAAGCTCCACCAGTGCCTCCGGTTGCTGAAGCTCTTGTCCAACAAAACTCAGAGGGTCCATCAGTATCCGTTTCAATTGGTCAAGATGCACCTCCTGCCAGTCAATCGCCTTCATCATCAAATATTCAATCTTCTTCGGTACAACAAGGTTCTGCAGATGACAATTTTTTTGATGTTAATCCTTTTGCTCATGTTAATGAAGTTCCATTTGAGAACATATTTGCTCCTGAGTCTTCAACTGATACATCTACTTCAGGAGACCACAACACAGCAACATCTGTTCAAAACCCTCAACCCCACGATCATCTCAGAAAGTGGACCAATGATCATCCAATTGACAACATCATTGGTAATCCTTCACGTCCGGTATCTACACGAAAACAACTTGCCACCGATGCACTGTGGTGTTTCTTCAATTCCGTACTATCCAAAGTCGAGCCAAAATATGTCAAAGAAGCAATGTCAAAAGATTGCTGGTTCAATGCTATGCAAGATGAAATCCATGAATTTGATCGACTTGAAGTATGGGAATTAGTGCCTCCTCCATAGTGTGCAATGATTATTGCTTTAAAGTGGATCTTTAAGGTGAAACTCGATGAGCATAGTGATGTTCTGAAGAACAAGGCACGGCTAGTTGCAAAAGGATATCGACAAGAAGAAGGCATAGACTTTGAAGAATCTTTTGCTCCGGTTGCTTGAATTGAAGCCATCAGAATCTTCCTCGCAAATGCTGCAAGTCAGAATATGATAGTCTACCAGATAGATGTTAAAACTGCTTTCTTGAATGGTGACTTAAAGGAAGAAGTCTATGTGAGTCAACCGGAAGGATTTGTAGAAGCTGATCATCCCACTCATGTCTATCGCTTGAAGAAGGCCCTTTATGGCTTGAAGCAGGCTCCTAGGGCGTGGTATGACACGTTGTCCAAGTTCCTTCTTGCAAATAGATTCTCCAAGGGTGTTGTTGATCCCACGCTATTCACCAGGAAGGCAGGAAAACATCTACTTCATGTTCAGATATATGTAGATGACATTATTTTTGCCTCCTCTGATCCTGGTGAATGTGATCGGTTTTCTAAAGAGATGAGTTCTAAGTTCCAAATGTCGATGGTGGGACAAATGTCATTTTTCTTAGGCTTACAAATTTCTCAAAGTCCTGGAGGCATTTTTATCAATCAATCCAAATATGCAAACGAAATTTTGAAGAAGTTTGGATTCGATTCAAGTGATTCTGTTGACACTCCCATGGTTGAAAGATCAAAGCTGGATGAAGACCTTTCTGGGATTCCGGTTGATCAAACAAAGTATAGAAGCATGATTGGATCCTTGATGTATCTTACTGCTAGTAGGCCAGATCTTCTGTTCGCAGTATGTATGTGCGCTCGGTATCAGTCCAAGCCAAGCAAAAAGCATCTGGAAGCAGTAAAGAGGGTTTTCAGATATCTTCAAAGCACGGTTCACATGGGTCTCTGGTATCCTAAGGACACGGCAATGGAACTCACGGCTTATGTAGATGCAGATCATGCGGGGTGTCAAGATACTCGTCGAAGTACTTCGGGGGGAGCTCAGTTTTTGGGGGAAAAGTTGGTTAGTTGGTCTTCTAAAAAGCAAATGAGCACGTCTATTTCATCTACAGAGGCCGAGTACATCGCTATGTCTGCTTGTTGTGCTCAAATCCTTTGGATGAGTTCACAACTTTTGGACTATGGGTTCACATACAACAAGATTCCTCTGTATTGTGACAACAAAAGCGCCATCGCTCTTTGTTGTAACAATGTCCAACACTCCCGGTCGAAGCACATTGACATCAGGCATCACTTCATAAGAGAACAGGTTGAGAAAGGGATTGTGGAACTATACTTCGTGAGGACAGAGTTTCAGTTGGCTGACATCTTCACCAAGGCCTTACCAAGAGAACGGTTTCAGTTTATTCTCCCTCGTCTTGGAATGAAGAGCTTGACACCTGAAACTCTCAAGTGCCTTCAAGAAGAACAAGAAGAGTAAAGGATTGACTTCACATATCCTTGTATATACTTGTATATATCTTAAACCAAAAAGAAAATAGAAAAATATAAAACCTATAAAAGCCCTAAAAATCAAAAAATCAGAAAATACCAAAAATAGTTCTTCTAGGCATGTCTTCTGTTTATCGATAACATTTACGGACCTAGAAATGTCATTCAATAATGACACAGGTCTTTAAATGAAGCTCGAGCAGAAGTTATAACAACCGGTTAAAACATGTCTTAATGGCTTGCTATTACTTTAGATAGCAACCCGTGTTTCTAAATGGGGAAAGCACGTCGCCAAAAAGACGGTTGTTCCTCCAACTGGGTGATGTTCACCTGGGCATGGATTACTTTATATCCATGTTTCTCCGACTTGATGTACGTTTCAGTGCATCATTTCCAGTATAAGAAGAGAAGTCTTCTTTGCACCACAAACTCTTTATCTTCTATGATTCTTCAGGAGAGTTTTGGTGTTTCACAAGGTGGTAACTGGACTTAAATTTTCACAAATACTTATCGCTCAATTGAATGACTACAGCTCTTTAAATAGAATACGGGTCATTAATTGAAGGGGAGAGTATTTGTTCAAATTTCTGACACCTTTTTAAACATTGTGCAACATCAGCAGTGACACTCTCTCGTGGTTTAAGGGGGAGCATTGTATGCTTCATAATCAGAATATATATTAAAAACTGACCACATTTTCTCCCAAATTTCCTAAACATATTTAAATCAATTGGGATCACAAATCTCAAAGGGTTTGAAATTTTTGATCGGGGGAGAGAATGTGATTTAAATATGAAATTCTGATAAAAAAAAAAGTGGTATTTTGGAACTCAAGTGTAGGCTCTCCCATATGTGCTAAACTTTTTTGTTCGTATATCGATGCACATATTGAGGGGGAGCGGATGATTTATGATGGCAATTGTGGAAGAACACTAAAGACCAACCATTTTATTTAATGTATTGAAGTTATAACAATGGTAAGGTTAGGTATATGTTCCCACGATCCCGCCAGAACCGGAGGGATCTACCTAGGGACAATCCACTAGTTAGTGTAGAAGTCCTTAGGTATGATTAAAAAGGAGAAAAGTGAATAAGGGAAAAGTGCCGACTGAGATGGAGCTAGTACTGGAACAACCCCAACAAGGTGCTAGTAATGAAGTCTCGGTAAGCACTGAAGGGGTTGAAGAATGAAAAAGAAATGTAAAGATAAAGGGTGAAAAGAAAGAAGCCCTCCTTACACTTTAGGCAGAAACCGGGTCAATACATATGATGTCAGAATTACTAAGTTGATTGCTGACATTGAAGACAAAGTTTCATGGACCCAGTGATACGCTGCACAACCCTTCCTAGCCACTCAAGGTCCCTCAAAGGATTCTTGTTTCATTTGTTACGGAGATCAATACATGGCTATCGTCTATCTCACTCTGAGTTAGATGATATTGAAAAAGGTAGCAGTCCTCTCCAGCCTCCGATCACTAAATCAAAATGCACAATTAAGTCTAGAGCCAAGAGATCATCAATAAATCTCATTAGGAAACACTTCCAATATGCTTGTTGTTTCATACACCGTGAAAAGCAAGAAAATATATATAAAGAGTCCTACGCATTATCCTCTTGGTATTGCCAGAACATCCGAGTGATACGTAAAGTATTCACAATGAAGATGGAAATCCTTCTAGAGCCAACATCAGACAAGCTCTTGGTGGGTGACATGTGAGATTCTTCATGGATCAAGCTTGTGACAACTGGAAAGAAACGATGGGGCGATTCAAATTTGAATCAAACTTGTTCCAGGAAAGGGATTGACGGATACTTTTGGAAAACCTTTCAATGTGCTCACCAACAAAGTTTCGAGCACATTGATTGTGAAAATTTTCAAACAAAAGTATTTTTGACAGAAATGTGATTCAATTTATAAAACCCTCGTCGTGTTGCATAAAATGTTTATCCAGTGACACGCGAGTGATTTTTCTAATCAATTTCTCATCAATCAGTGGGTATTTAATTCACTGATTCACTCTACCGTGCTGTCTGCTTTGAGACGTTCCGGTATGAGAACATGCTTAGTATGATGATTCTGACATTAATATGTTGGAAGACTCATTACTACAAGCTAGAAATTCCTGTCAAGGAGAATCTTCTTTAAAGGGGATTCTACCTGATCACAGGTCGGTCTTCACAGAACCGAAGGTTAAATCCAACCACCACATCGAACGAATGACAAAGCCATATTCGTTCTCCAACTTTATTGCTAACTGTTTTATTTCAGATTCATATAAAGATGGCGATGGTGGTTCCTGATTCCAGCAGAAACGTGTCAATCCACACTCCATGCTCACACTTCCAATTCATTATCAAATACATCATGATAGTTGAAAGACCTACAACACCGCTTCTGCAACTCTGATGAAATCTATCATGATCCAGAAAAGTGTGAGCATGCAGCCCAAAAGTCACAACAAAACACATGGAGGCAATATCACTGCAGTGGATAAACTCAGAGATTTATGATGACTGATGATCTCAATGAAGGCTCAAAGATCACAACTTCACATGAAGTCTAAGCTACAAGATGACTTGAAGACACATGTTGGGTGATAACGTCGAAGAATACTCAAAGATCACCCAAGATAGAAGAACAGTCATCTAAAGATCACTGCTGAAGGCACAAAGATTAATGATATTGAAGAATCAATAACTACGAGCTATGTAGTCAAAATCAGAGGATAGAATGCTAGAATTCAGAACATGGTTTCCGGGGTGACCTCCCTTAGGGGGAGATTGTTAGGAATATAAATATTCATCTGAAGACTCGGTCACCCCTAGTACTCATTAGCATTCAATAGCTCGTAGAAATATTAGTACTATCTGTAATAGATTAGTTATATTAGTATTTGTGGAGTGGGTCGGGTCTTTACCCACTGTCAGCTCGCTCCACAGCCCACTAGGGGCACCTACTAGTCTACCTATATATACCCCTCTCCACCTAGGGAGAGGGTTGGAACTTTCACTTCTCCTAATCTAATATTCATAAGTTTCTCTCACTAGAAAGTTTCCATCTCTTATCTCTCTCTCTCTCTCTCTCTAAACTAACGACCCAAGATCTCACCTTACATGTGTTTATATGTTATGAACTGGTTGCCTGAGATATATTATGTGTCTTAAACCTATGAACCTCACCAACATTATGTTGACGTTTTAAGCATCATTTTCAGGTGAGCATTCTAAGGCTAAGGTAGAGGGAAGCGACTAGACGAGACTTAGTTGCATTTGAGAACGATTTATCTTTATGTTTTGATTTATCGTTACGACACTTTGTGTCTGTACTTTGCTCTATTTATGTGCATGTAGTAATTCTCTATTTAGACACCATGTGTTGTGATGATATCCATGAAGTTACACTCGCGTTTCCGCCTTGGCGAGGTGTGACAGATTGGTATCAGAGCCAGGTTATAGAGAAGTAGGTGGTTGAACCTAGACTATAACCTAAGAGTCCCTCATATAGATGCATTTAGGGTCTATATATAAGTATGATAATTTATATGATTATTTTTCCTAAATTTACGAGTTGTTTTCTGGCGATTTTTGGATGACTATTTTGTCCCCTATATTTAGTATTGTATACGTCGATTATAGTATGTCACCTCCCTCGCGTAAGAAGTTTCGTTGGGCTATCATTTTGCTACCGGTTGTAATGGAAGTGGTAGGATGAAGCGGACTAACCGCAGAATCTGAGTTCCCGCTAGCATAAATCTATGTTCGGACAAGGACGGGATGTATATGGAAAACATTGATGGAGAAGAAGTGGAGAGGTTTGCAACCACGGTGACTGTTGGAGATGGAGCCGTTACCAAGTACTCTGGGAAGTGTCCTCACTTCTCATATGAAGGAAAGGTGGTTCTGTCTAAACCTCGTGAGTTGTATGTACTTGTGGATCATGCGGAATTGGAAGAAAGAAATAGGAATGGGTGGTTGAGTAAAGATGAAGGGGAGTTAGGATGGAATGACATGGATTCGGATCTGGAGTCCGCAGCAAGTAATAAGTTTAACCGATCTGAGTGGGGAGGCAAGTGCGAGAGTTGAGCTTGAGCCATTGTGCGACGTCTTTTGTTTTGTGTCATGTTTTGGGATTCTTATATTGTCTTTTGCCATCTGGAGCCATGTTGGAGCACGATTACTCCTGAATATTGGATCGGTTTTATCCAAGTGATTTTGATTATAGAGTTAAAGTGGTCGTTGGAATTGTTCCATGATCGTTGGAATTGTTCCATGTGAGAAGATTATTTGCATGAAGTGTGGTCATAGGAGGAAGTACACTTGTGAAAGGGAGCATAGATAATTATGGTGGCCAACATAATTATACATGCGTCACAACACAAGTGGACTTGCAAGTATGATAGCATGGATTGTGTTGTGTATTAGGTGTTATGTGGTATATGTGCGTTATCATTGAGATGTGTTGTTTTGGAAGTAAGTATGCATGTGGAATAGGCCTTATAACTATGGTCGCGAACATAATTATAAGGGTATCACACACGTGGATTTGTGACCATGATTACATTGATTGATGTTTGTTGTTATATGTTGTGGTAGATGTTATGTGATATCATGTTGATGATGGTTGTATGGTTAGAGATGTATTCTCTTAACCGTTTGGGAAATCGTTGTATGTGGGAGTGTGTGGGTGGTAAGATTTCATTCTACCTATCATATGCTGATACCTCGATTATCTGTTGGTACTAATGTTGTGATATTTAAGTTGGTTCGTTTGCTAGACTATTGAATGATGAGCCTAGTGAACTTAGACCTAGTATTGTGATTGAAATAGCTAGTGGTAAGGAGGTAGAGGTTGACAAGATTATTCGTGGGTGTACAATAGTGTTAGAGGGTATTTCGTTTATGATTGACTTGATACCTTTTGGACATGGAAGTTTTGATGAGGTGATATGGATGAACTGGTTGTCTAAACATAAAGCCGAGGTTGTATGCCATGAAAAGGTAGTTCGTATTCCTTTAGAGAGTGGTGTTATACTTCAGATACAAGGAGAATGCTTAGGGAATGATTTGAAATCCCTTAAGAATGCAAAAGCCAAAGAACTTAAAATAGAAGAGATTCCTGTGGTGTGTGAATTTCCTGGCGTCTTTCCTGAAGACTTGTCTGGGTTGCCTCCAATCCGTCAAGTTGAATTCCGTATTGAATTGATTCTGGAGCGGCACCTGTGGTAAAATCCCCATACTATTTAGCACCCTCTAAGATGCAGGAGTTGTCCGAGCAGTTGCAAGAACTTCAAGATAAGGGGTTTATCCGACCCAGTCACTCTCCGTGGGGAGCACCTGTGTTATTTGTTAAGAAGAAAGATGGTTCATTCCGGATGTGTATTGACTATCGGGAATTGAATAAGTTAACTGTTAAGAATCGGTATCCTCTTCCTAGAATCGATGATCTCCTTGACCAGCTGCAAGGTTCTCGATTCTTTTCGAATATAGATCTACGTTCTAGTTATCATCAGTTAAGAGTGTATGAGAAGGATATTCCGAAGACTACTTTTAGGACTCGTTATGGACACTTTGAGTTTACGGTTATGCCATTTGGGTTGACAAATGCACCTGCGGTATTCATGGATCTAATGAATCGCATTTGTAAGCCTTATTTGGATAAATTTGTGATCGTGTTCATCGATGAAATATTAGTCTACTCTAAGACTGAGAAGGAGCATGGAGAGCATTTGAATTTGGTCCTTAAATTGCTGGAGAAGGAGAAGTTGTACGCTAAGTTTTCAAAATGCGAGTTTTGGCTTAGAGAGGTACATTTTCTTGGTCATGTGGTTAATAGTGAAGGTATACATGTAGACCCTGGAAAGGTCGAAGCGGTCAAGAATTGGAAGGCTCCTACGACGCCGTCAGAGATACGCTCCTTTTTAGGATTGGCAGGGTATTACAGACGATTTATCAAAAAAATTTCAAAGATTGCCAAACCCCTCACATTGTTGACCCAGAAGAATAAGAAGTATGTCTGGGGAGAGGAGCAAGAGATGGCTTTTCAGACATTAAAGGATAATTTGTGCAATGCACCTATTCTGGCGCTTCCAGACGGACCAGATGACTTTGTGGTGTATTGTGATGCGTCGAAACAAGGTTTTGGATGTGTACTAATGCAGAGAGGGAAAGTGATAGCCTATGCATCCCGACAACTCAAGATTCATGAGATGAATTACACCACTCATGATTTAGAGCTTGGTGCGGTAGTGTTCGCCCTCAAGAATTGGAGACATTATCTGTATGGCACAAAGAGTGTTGTTTATACGGATCATAAGAGTCTTCAGCATATCTTCAGTCAGAAGGAGCTGAATATGCGACAGAGAAGATGGATTGAATTGTTTAGTGATTATGATTGTGAGATTCGCTATCATCCTGGAAAGGCGAATGTGGTGGCTGATGCGTTGAGTAGAAAGGAGAGGATTAAGCCTAAGCGTGTGCGAGCTATGTGCATGACCTTGCAATCGGGAATCAAGAGGAAGATATTGGCAGCACAAGAGGAAGCCCTCAAGGATGAAAACGCAACAGCTGAGATGCTGCGTGGGTTGGATCAACAAATGGAGAAAAAGGAGGATGGTGGATTATATTTCTTGGATCGGATATGGGTTCCGATGGTGGGAGATGTAAGAAGGTTGATCATGGACGAGGCTCATAAAATGAGATACTCAATTCATCCAGGATCTGACAAGATGTATTACGATCTTAGAGATGCTTATTGGTGGCCAGGAATGAAGAGGGAAATAGCCGAGTATGTTAGTAAGTGTCTGACTTGTTTGAAAGTTAAGGCTGAATATCAGAAACCCTCTTGATTACTACAACAACCGTCGATCCCTGAGTGGAAATGGGAGAATATAACAATGGATTTTATTACCAAGTTGCCTCGAACAAGTAATGGGCATGACACGATATGGGTCATAGTGGACAGGCTGACGAAGTCTGCACATTTTCTAGCCATTCGTGAGGATTATAAGATGGAGAAGCTGGCAAGAATTTATATCAATGAGATTGTGGCACGACATGGTATGCCAGTGTCTATTATATCTGATCGTGACAGTAGGTTTACCTCGTAGTTCTGGCAGTCGCTACAGAAGGCTTTGGATACACGTTTGGATATGAGTACAGCTTATCATCCACAGACGGATGGGCAAAGTGAACGAACAATTCAGACTTTAGAAGATTTACTTAGAGCATGTGCTATCGATTTTGGAGGAAGCTGGGATACTCATTTACCTTTAGCTGAGTTCTCCTATAATAACAGCTATCATTCCAGTATTAGGTGTGCGCCATTTGAAATGTTGTATGGGAGGAAATGTAGATCACCTGTTCTGTGGGCAGAGGTTGGGACAAGCCAACTAATTGGTCCTGAACTAGTACAAGAGACTACGGATAAGGTTTTTCAGATTAAGGAAAGACTTAAGGCAGCGAGGGATCGCCAAAAGAGTTATGCGGATAATCGCCGTAAGCCTTTAGAATTTAGTGTTGGTGATCTTGTGATGCTGAAAGTGTCCCCTTGGAAGGGTGTTGTGCGTTTCGGTAAGAAAGGCAAATTAGCACCGAGATATGTAGGACCGTTTGAGATTACGGAAAGGATTGGGCATGTGGCATATCGATTAAAGTTATCTGAGGAATTAAGTGGTGTACATGATACGTTTCACGTATCTAATTTAAAGAAATGTTTGGTGGATGCTAATCTGTATGTGCCATTAGATGAGATTAAGGTTGACAAGACCTTTCATTTTGTTGAGGAGCCTGTTGAGATTATGGACCGAGTGGTCAAGGGTTTGAAACTTGGTAAGACAGCTTTAGTAAAGGTACGTTGGAATTCAAAGCGTGGTCCTGAGTTTACGTGGGAGCACGAGGATCAGATGAGGTCTAAGTACTCAAATTTGTTTGCAGATGTAGTTGGTGAGACATGGAGTGTCGCGTCGATCATCTTAGATCATGATGAGATACTTACTTCGCGAATGTGGTATACGTTTTATAGAGCTTTGAGAACGCGGTTGTAGATGAGTACGGCTTATCATTCTTAAGTGAATGGATTAAGAGAGTGTACAAATTTGACGTTGGATGTTTCTTTTGTTCAAGATTGTGGTGCTGATATTTACACCCTAGCGTGGGTGAGCAAATCATTTGTAGTTGGATTTAGATCTTGGAAGTTAGATGCTGGGTATTCATGAATGTTTTAATTAATGTTGGTGCTATGTGTAACTATTATATGTGTGTGCTACTTGTGGTTACCGTTTGGATTTTCTTTTGGATCGGGGGTAACGTGCCTACCTGTGAGAAATCGTTTGGGTCATTTGTCTTATTGATCAGAGTAATGTATATATTTCCGTGTATCGTTGGATTGTCGGTAATGTTTTCTATCATGTGTATTCGAGTATTCAATTGGTTCATATCTTGTGGTACTTTCTCTGTGACTGTATGGCGTGGTAGAATTCCCCATAGTCATAAGAAGTGCTAGTGATTTATGGTTTTATGGCGTGGTATTATCCCGCTTGGATATCCACAAATTTTCTTTTGCTGATGTTACTGGTGACTCAAGTAGTTAAATCTCGGGACGACATTTCTCTAAGGGGGGGATAATGTAACAACCGTGGTTTTGGCAGGTTAGTCAAACCAATAGTGTTGACTTGTTAAATTTTGTTTGGTGGTTTAGAGGTTTTCATGAGTTTATGTGTGGGTTTGGTATTCGATCGTTATGTGTTTGTTGTGGTGTTGGATTCGGGGAAGTTCATTTTGTATACTTTTTGTGTCGTGGAAATGAGTTTTACGGTTTTGTGATTCGGGGTTTTGCGTAATGAGTTGTGTTCAAGTTTGTGAGTGTTGGTAAGTTAAGTGGTGTTCGGTTTTATGGGTTATATTAATAATGAGTGTGAAATTCTATTTTTGGAAACTTTGTTTTAAAAATGATAATTATTCAAGTTGTCGTAAAATGAAGGATTACCGCGTAAGATGTTAGGTTTCGGTATAGGCTTTTATAAAATAACGAAAACACAAGGTTTTAAGTGTAATAATTAATATTAATAAAAAAATTTTAAAAATTATATATATATATATGGGGGGGGGGGCGATTTTGGGTTTAGGGGGAAAAAGGAAACAAAATTTTAGTCCAATTATAATTATTAATTAAGGAGGATATCTAGAATATTCTTAGGGTAGTATAAATACAAAACCAAAACACCACAACCCATTCTCTTTGTGAAATTCGGTCGACCAAGGGGAGAAAGCAAGAAGAAAAATTAGGGTTTTATTATTGAAGCCTAAAAATCAAAGATCAAGGTATAATTTTCAATATATGTGTTCAATTAATTATTATAATTCATGTAACAAGAATATGATAGATTAGGGTTTATGTTTAATTCTGTAAATTAATGATATATAACATGTTGGGATCAATAATAGTAATATTATGATGATTGGTGAAGAGATTAGGGTATAAAACATGTTAGTTATTGAGTTAGGGTTTGGAAAGATTTATAAGGCTGTAAAGATACGAAGATATTTAATAGATGGAGATGAGTTATTACATGAATCTTGAGTCTAAATTGTAGTTCAGAGAACTTGCTTTCCAAAAAGTCCGGCCACGAGTGATTTCGAGGTCCGAAAGTCGGTCTAATTATTTTTTCAAGTAAAGATGTCAAAACTGTTAAACCGGGACAGATTTAGGTTAAAAGTATTGAGGTCAAAATTGGTTTTAAAAGTGTAATTTTGGTTAGCCCTTCAGGAGAAATTGAGTTCTATATTCCCTTTGACTTCCACGCGAAGGGTATGCGTTAATAAGTTGTGAAAATATGTTTGTTAGGTCAAAACATTTTGGTGTGCGTTCAGATCCGAATCTGGATAGTTTTTATATTTGATTTTTTAAAGAGCACTTGTGTGTGTTTTTAGTGCATGGCCTTCTGGGAGGAGCTTTTATGATTATGAACGACCATGGTGAATTTTTGGTGTGAGTTTTAGAGCTTATTTTGTTGTGATTTCATGTGGGTAAAAGTACCCCAAAAATCAGCGTTTTCTGATAAAATGTATGCAAGGGATTTAGTGAGTAGAAGTGATTAGTAGCATTGAGCATGGATTCGGGGTGACCCATGGTGGTTTATATAATCCTTAGACATCCATCATATGTGTGTTACATGGACTTTAGCTTTCGGCTTGGTTGCGTGTAATGTGATCTTATTTTGTTGTATAGATTTATGATTGATAATTTGGAAGCTGCAAAGTTTGAGGTGAGTTTCATAGTCCCATTTTTACTTTGTTTTAACTTGGGATGGGAATGATGCTTTTGTCGAAATATTTTTGAGTTACTGTGATTATGTGGTCGTTAATGCATGGACTTGTAAGTGTTATTATACGTGTATTGCATGTTATGAGATTATTGTGTGGTGATTCTGTGTGGTCCATTTGGAGGGTAGCTATGCTCCCATTATCCAATTGGAGAGTAGTAGCTCTACTCACTATTATTCTGTGTGGTCTGATCAGAGGGTATGGTTTACCCATTATTGTGAACTTGGATCGTGGGCGCGTTTCGTCCCAATTGATGTTGGATATTGCTATTTGGATCGTGGGCACGTTCCGTCCCTTATGTCCCTTAAGTGGTTTATGTTGGCTGAATGACTGAGTTTGCATGCTATCTAGTATAATGACTAGTCTTACTGTCCTGCTATGTTTTATAATCACAGTGAACTGGTTGCCTGAGATATATTGTGTGTCTTAAACCTATGAACCTCACCAACATTATGTTGACGTTTTTAAGCATCATTTTCAGGTGAGCATTCTAAGGCTAAGGTAGAGGGAAGCGACTAGACGAGACTTAGTTGCATTTGAGAACGATTTATCTTTATGTTTTGATTTGAATATGTTTGATTTTGATTGTGATACTTTAATGTCTTTCGACTAGTACTATATGTTCTATTGAAGATACCTTTTGGAGATTTGTTTTGGTTATTTTCTTTCGGGGTATCGTTACGACACTTTGTGTCTGTACTTTGCTCTATTTATGTGCATGTAGTAATTCTCTATTTAGACACCATGTGTTGTGATGATATCCATGAAGTTACACTCGCGTTTCCGCCTTGGCGAGGTGTGACAGTGATTTTAGGCAAACGCTTCTTGTTAAAAAAAAGGTCGAAGTCAGAGATAATTGGCTCATCAATAGCTCAATCATACCTGTGGTCACACTTCAAAGTTTTCAAGCTTAAAAAAAACAAGAGGCTGCAACAAAATAACCTAGACGAAGGTGACAGATACAAAATCCATGAATTCTCTTCATGGCTGCTAGATATAGGCGATGGTAAAATTGGAGAACCTGACGAAATGGACCCACAAGATTCTTCTTGGGTTACAATTCCTGACAAATATCAAATACCAGAAGATGAAAATGGCATAGAACGACTCATCAATTTCATCTATGATAAAAATACACTAGAAAAGCCAACAGCATATCTGTTACAGGAAAAAGCAATAGTATGCCCAAAAAACGAAACTGCAGATGTTATAAACGAGAAAGTTTTGTCATTGGTCGAAGGAGAGGTTACAACTTATATAAGTTCTAATGAGGCAATTCCAATAGGAAGAGAAGGTGTTGCAACTGAAATGTTATACCCACCAGAGTATCTAAACACTCTCAGGTTCCCAGGTTTACCACCAAATAAGCTTCACTTAAAAATTGGAGCTCCAATAATGCTGCTACGAAACGTTAACTTAGGAGGTGGTCTTTGCAATGGGACAAGAATGATAGTCAAGAACCTTATGTCAAGATTAATCGAGGCAGAGATTATTACAGGCACAAGAATTGGGGAAAAAGTCTACATCCCAACAATCCCTTTACCACACAAACATCCAAACTACCCCTTCATTTTCAAAAGAAAACAATTCCTGATTAAAGTTTGCTATGCGATGACAATTAACAAAAGTTAGGGCCAGTCTCTAAACAAAATTGGCATCTACATTCCGCAACCAATTTTTGGTCATGGGCAACTATATGTTGCATTATCACGAGCAACATCACCACATGGCTTAAAAATCCTTATGAAAACAGATCCTGACCAACCCCCGAATACAACAAAAAAATATAGTGTATAAAGATTTTTTAAACAAAATTTCCTAAATCGAAGTCCATAGTATTTTATTGCATATAGAAAAATTCATTTTACATTTTCATTAACATATAAGCAATTATCACTAACCATACATTGTTTCTTAAGATAAACATCTTTTATTAACCTACATTCCATATATGTGCAGGATGGCAGTAGCTAACATCAGAGATCTAAAACCGACAGATAAAGACAGGATCCTAGAAGCAAAAGTGTACCGATCATGGATACATCGGGACCCACCAGACACAATAGATAAAGGTTTTCGGGAAATTCTATTAGACAAACAGGTATCTTATACATACCATAAGAAAAAAAACAATAAATATATATACAAATAACTATGAAAGAATACTTTTATACAAACAGGGAGATGCAATACAAGCGAATATGGATGCAAGTGAAATAAACCACTTCACGCCAATTGTTGTGCCTGGAAAGACATACCTCATATCAGGATTCACATGTATTCTGACAAAAAATTGGAAACAGACGTTACAAAACAAAACATCACTCAAATTCACCAGATTCACAAAGTTCGATGATATAGAAGACACTGGATTTCCAGATCACTACTTCGACTTCATCTCTTATAACCAGCTACCTTGCAGAATCATTGAGCCAAATTACAGAACAAAAAAACCTCATCCAGTTCTCACAGGTAATGGTGACCACACTCGAATATACATTTATATATAAAAAAAATTGTTTTAATTTTTTTTTTTTTTTTTTTTTTAATTTAACAGACTATATAGGATGCTACATGCGATCTACTGAAACAGAAAAAATTGGCAATCCAAATAGAAACCAGGTCATGCATCGCAAAATCGAGATCCAAAACTTAAAGTAAGTATTGTAAAGTAAATTATCGTACCTTTTATAGACTCAATCATCAAGCAGCATCATAATCTTTTTCCTTTTTTCCCTTAAAATAGCCGTAACTCGGTTGAGTTAACATTGTGGGGTAACCTTGCTGAGACATTTAACAAGGATGGTATTGATGCAATGGAAAAACCTGTCATAATAGTTGTTAGCTCCTGCAGAGTTTCACGGTTTCGTAACAGACTACAACTTTCGGCAACACCAACGACATACTACTACATAGATCCAAACATCCCAGAACTCGAGCAATATAAAACAGAATAAGATGTACATTATACTTTTTTGTAAAATATAATTTATGTATTACCTTATATATTAATAGCAGTCTATATGTTTAACAGGTACAGAACTGTATTTAACCTCATCCCACCATTACAAATTGTTAGGCAACCATTCAAAGACAAAGAACAAGAAAATTTTCGAAACAGGTTCCCCCTTGCAATTCTCATGGAACAACCTCCACACGCTTATGCAGTAAGTTTTTATCAAATCCACCATATAGTTTTCCTCTTTTAAAAAACTTGAACTTAAAATACTTCTATAAAACACAGGGAGTTCGCTTCACCTGTGAAGGAACCGTAACAAGCCTCAACACATCACGAGAATGGTACTATAAATCATGCAGCAATTGTTCCGTTAAAGTTGACAAGAATGGAGACACCTATGAGTGCAGGATCCACGGGCCAGTCCTATCTCCAACAAACAGGTAAAAATTTAGTAAACAAAAAAGTAAAAAAAAAATGCACTGAATTAACAAACCCAATTTATATACGCAGATACAATTTCAAAGCATACATCACAGACAATACACACACAGCGATGATGACATTCTTCACACCCAAAGCAAATGACATTATTGGTACTGACTGCGACTCATTGGTTACATCACTAGAAAACCCAGACCCCAAAGAATTCCCAGAAAAAATAAAAGCAATTGTCGAAAAAACACACATTTTTTAGTTTCACTATAACACATCCGGCAAACAAGGCCCACCAGATTTTATTTTCAATGAAATCTTAGACAAAGTCGAGACACCCAAACAGCTAGAAGCAAAAGCATCAGGTAAAAACAGTCATAAAAACAACATAATGAATAATCCATTTAGAAAACATATCATATCTAAATACTTTCTTATTTCTTGACACCAGGGTCAACATCAGAAGCCAAGCAGTATGAAGCTATTGAATATACAAAAAAAAACACCGAACCACCAATGGCTGTCATTGGCGGAACTGTTCCACCAACCGAACTAGCCATTACGGAAATACCAGAAAAAACAACAACACAACAAGAACATTCAGAAGGTAACGCTCTTTTCGGATTTTCCACATACTTTCATAAAATATTAGATGCAATAAAAGAAAGAAAAAAATAAAGTAAACCCTTACCAGTTAACAAAATAATAACAAATCATGACTTTTTTTCTTAAATCCTATTTTCAATTTTACTTTGCTACTGCAGGGATGGCAACACCACCACCTACATACACAGGTATGCAAACCAGATCAAAGACAGAAGCCAGCTCCGAAAACATTCGCAAAACAACCAAACGACCACTGTTTACAGAGGAAACATCAGACAACAAAAAGAAGAAAACTTAATATGTACAATACAACAATGACTCATGCTTTTGCTGACTGCTACAGCCTACTAAAGTGCAGTCTAAAAACAACTACCTCTGTAAATATCTATCAATACTACTAATCGTCCTGTACAATAACTTATGTAAATATCTGCAAGTACTAGCACCAATTATGGCCACCTGCTTTTGCCATCAAACAGATGTATAACACTCTATTTTGTATAACCACTGTGAACAACCATGTCCACAAAACTATTCTGTTCAATGGCAATTATATATTATATTTGCTACACCAGTTTGTTTAACAACATTCTCTTATTATTCTTTACTTTCCGATTATAAAATACCACGATGCACTGAACAAAACTAATCTACACATACACAAACCTTAAAAAACATATAATAACAAAACCACAAACCATATCTTACAAACATGAAAACAAAAATTAAGAAAAAACTCTTGATCAACAAGACACTATAACAACAGATGGTGAAAATTAACAACCAACCACAACCAAATAAGCTAATGCAGTTTTACAACCATCTGTACATAACAATTCTCCAAAAAAAGGAACTTTCAAAAACGGAGACTTAAACAGAACTTCATTTATAATAAGAATTTCCATACCTGTTCTTACTTATTTATCTATTTTTCAATTCGGAAACAACTATACTGATACTTAATCATTTAAATGTTCTTAAATTTTCATTAACAACATCGAATTTACACATCCAAACATCAAATGTTTTACATACTTATAATAAAAATGATTAAATTTTCACTTCTAACAATAGGTCATGAAAAAAACAATCAGGTGCTTTTTTTTCTGTCATCAACTAAAAGTTCAGCTATAGTCCTTAAAAATTGTACATTGGTCACCACCACAGCTCCTCGCAAAATGCAGCAACTACTTACCTCATAAATAATCAGCCAATCCTACTCACTTTAAACCTATATATCAATACCAATATTGCAACATCAAAACAGATTAACCACAATTAATACAACTAATTGTTTGACACAATATAACACTTTACCATATTAACAAAGAATTTTACACAACAAAATGACATAAAAACTTATACTTTCATTAATATTTACACAGCCATTCAACAAATTCCAGCTACACTGGAACTTTCTTACAGTCAAAATACATACCATTAACTAACTACAAAGTCCCAACACACCTACATGCAAACCTACCCTTTTTACCCAACAAAATAACACAAAAGACTACTACACTTCAACACATTTACCCATACAAACCTGTCACAGACAAACAAAGTTATTTTAATTTCCTAATTTTCTTGATTATTCTGGATTTCTCACCAACACGTAAAGCAGCAGCATGACTCATCTAGATCAAATGGCCAATTTCAGCAAAATCCTCTAGCTCCGTGTCCTTCAAATCTGCAAGACACTCATCCAGACCAGGATCACTCATAAACTTCTTCAGCTCAGCAATTATTCCATGCCTATATTCAACCCTAGCCTGTATCTCTTCAATCATTTCATTATAGGTCTTTTCATCACCCTCATACGCCTTCTTCTCCCGCGAAAAAATAGCATGAAGAACCCTATCAATTCGGCGGTCACCAATTTGATGCGCAATTTTCAAACATCTTGGAAACCTAGGAGCCATATCGTTTTTTCTTATTAGGGTTTCAATCACTCTATATGGGAAGCAGACGACTTTGTAGAGCCTATATACCCTCAAATAAAAAAAAAACCTTAAGACCCAAAAAAATAAAAGAATGGCCCAATGACAACAAAAAAATAATAATAAGTAAGCCCATAAGTAAGCCCAAATTAACAGATAATTAATCATTTTCTCACAAAATTAAACACATTTATAAAAATAAAGAAACAAAACATCCAAAAAAAACACTACTACAATATTTTTAAAACTTTCATTATTAAAACTTTCAAAAATACATTCAAATCCTATTAAAAACACACAAATAGATGACACAACAATGTTGCAAAATAACAGAAACCTACAACGCACAAAACACAAACCGTACCAGAAACAACACATATGTACACACTCCCGCAGCAACGCGCGGGTTACCCGCTCGTTAAAACCACTTATAAACCATATCCACACACTTGAAATAACTTGAAGAAAATGAATGGTCAAACATAAGTATCTAACATAGTACTTTAAGCATCAAATGATAGTACATTACACATGCAATAAGTCAAAACAAGATTTCCTCATTTTCATGTCTTAACTCCCAAATCCTTAAAATATCCGATCATTCCAAACCCACCCACCGTTAATAATAATAAACCACCACCACCACCGTTAATAAAAATGTGTACAACTTTACTCCCATTCAAAACACACCACGTGTCACTATCACTAGATCATCCCCAGTTTAGAAAACGGTGGTCTTCTGTTTCATCTCCTTCTTCACTGTTAGTATTGAAGAAATCACCAAGTTTACAAAGAAATGGTGTCTTGGCACGTGCTGAAGATAAGGCACGTGCGGGGCCTTCTTCTACTCAACAACAAGATGATAATATCAGCACCCAGTTTCAGGTATCATTCATTATTACTATTATTTAGCTTATTCCGGCCAGACCCGGTTAAGACCCGGCTATATCCGGTCAAGACCCGGTTAGATGCAACTTGTTTAGCATCTTCCTATGATTGTCTATTTTGGACATTAGGATGTTACATCTGTTGGAATATGTGAATCATAAATCTATAAACACATAAACTTATAACATGGAACATCAAAGCATACGCAGCGGATATACAAGATCAATATACATATAATTAATTAACTAAATTTAAATAGATGCGTACCTTTTTTATTCCAAGCAAGAACAAGGAATCGTGCACTCCAAGAACAAGGTATAAACCCTAATTTAGGTTTAAGGTGGATCGACTACAAGCTAGTCGAATAGCGGAAAATCTCACAAGCTAAAGGAAGCTTGTACTTCGTTCTTGTACACACGTATTACTAGCGTTTCAATGGGAAAAGCTAGGTTCTAATTCACTAAACAATTTCAACACTTGTGTTCAAGCAAAATCGACAAACCCTAGGTGTTAGGGATAAAGTCGATCGGCCAAGACTAGAGGAAGAAGAAGAGAAGTTGGAAAGCTAGGGAATTAGGGCTAGAGAATTATGAACACATGCATATGTATTTATAGGCTTCTCTTGGCTTGCTCCCCACTCCAAGAAATCGATCCATAAACCCTAGGGGAGGGTTTCGGCCGACTTTTAGAATCCAAAGAGGATTCTAGATCCTTCTTTCTCTTTATTTCAAATCTAGTCCTTTAACTTAGTATTTAACGACTGTTAACCAAACTCCGTTAAATACTAACGACCGTTAAATGTTTGTTAGTGAAATGAATAAATAAATCATAAAACTATATTTAATTATTCAAACCATTGAGACTCATTTGTAATGTGTGCAATCCCGAAGTCTCGTGTTCGAAACCGGACATACATATATTAATTATTATCCACAAACTCTAACAGCTCCCACTTGGATATTCATTAATATTGTAATGACATGGGTTAGTCTAGCTTAACACCCCCAATGCCCCCAGATCGACCCAAGTATGGTTTTCCTGGAAAAAAACACGTGATGATTATATCATCATACTTATCCTTTTGTTTCTAATACCGCGTTAATATGGATATGGATCTAGGTCATTCCATAATTAACAATTAGTTTCTCGTTTATACATAATTGATCAAGATTACCAAATCATTTGAACATCTTCCAAATAGCCTTTGGGCGTGCGCACACAAACATCTTGTCAACTCTACGAGTGGCCAAGCAGTATTACACTTCAAAATAAATTTGAAGGAACAAATCCTTTATTGACTACGAGCATAACCCTTGTACTTCGCATCACCTCCGAAAATAGCCCTTATAACTACCAGTTACGGATAGCGTTAGACTACCTTACAAAAAATGAGCTACATCCTCGGCAGTTACCTGGTATCTCAAGTCTGAGGATAAATATTCATGATTTACTTAATGACGACGATCCATAAAGTACAATCATGTGGTTGGGATCTATCCTATATTCAATTTATCCAATATTGAATATCATGTGAATTTGGCATGCCCACGCATCAATATACTTAAGTATATCCCACCAACACTTCACATTTGCCTTAGTTCAATAATATTCCCATATTATTGATCAGCAACGGACTATTTAGAATAAATTAATTATTCACGGATTTAAACATGCAAATATAGGATACAATATTAACAAATGATAATAAACGTTATCCGCACTTTATTTCATTAAAAATAATATTGTTTACATATCCCTTATCCAAAATACTAATCCAACAAATTTACATGAAACTACTGGCTAAACGAAGACCAATACCATTAGCATGCTGAATAAACTTTTCCTTAGGTAATGCCTTCGTAAAAGGATCATCCAGATTGTCATCTGTGTGAACTTTGAGTATATTAATCTCTCCTAGTTCGACTTGTTCTCGAACATAGTGATATCTCCTATGGAAATGTCTGGCGCCTTTCATAACTCCAGGTTCATTGGCGAATGTGACTGCGGCAGAGTTGTCACAATACACATTTATAGGTAATTCAATAGACGGTATCACTCCAAGATCCAAAATGAACTTCCTTATCCAAACAGCTTCCATAGCCGCTTCCGATGCAGCAATATACTCAGCTTCTGTAGCAGACATGGCCGTTGTACTCTGCTTCTTACTCTTCCAGTCTACAGCTCCTCCATTGATGACAAAAACGTAACCCGTCTGAGACTTCGTATCATCTTTATCAGTTTGAAAGGACGCATCGCAGAAACCTGTAACATTCAGTTCTGCGTTTGGATTTCCCCCGTACACAAGAAACATATCTTTAGTATTCCTTAAATACTTAAGAATGTTCTTAACAGCATGCCAGTGATCTTTCCCTGGATTCTGTTGGTAACGACTGGTTAAATTTTGTGCAAACGCCACATCTGGCCTTGTGCATCTCACTGCATACATGATAGATCCTACTGCCGAAGCATATGGAACTTTCTTCATGTGTGCCACCTCTTCAGGTGTTGAGGCACATAGTTCGCTGCTTAAGCCATGTTCTACTTGCATGGGCAAATATCCTTTCTTGTAATTTTGCATATTAAATCTCTTCAATATTTTATCCATGTAAGCACTTTGGCTTAATCCAATCAACCGCTTAGATCTGTCCCTATAGATCTTGATTCCAAGGATGTAAGCTGCTTCTCCTAAATCTTTCATGGAAAAACATTTACCCAAATAAGCCTTAACTTCATTAAGACTAGGTATATGATTTCCCATGATTAATATGTCATCGACATATAGAATTAGGAAAGTAGTATTACTACCACTAGCTTTGTGGTATACACATGGCTCATCGAAATTTTGAGTAAATCCAAACTTCTTGATTTCCTCATCAAATTTCTTATTCCATTGCCTAGATGCTTGCTTCAATCCATAAATGGATATTTGAAGCTTGCATACCCGCTTAGGAAAATCTGGATTCACAAACCCTTCCGGCTGCGCCATATAGATGTCTTCATCTAGGCGACCATTTAGGAAGGCGGTTTTGACATCCATCTGCCAAATCTCATAGTCATAGTAAGCAGCTATGGCTATAAGAATCCTAATAGCTCTAATGTCAGCTATAGGAGAAAATTTCTCCTCATAGTCAACACCATATGTTTGGGTAAAGCCTTTAGCCACCAAACGAGCTTTGTAGGTGTGTACGTTGCCATCCATGTCCGTTTTCTTTTTGAAGAGCCATTTACTCCCAACTACCTTAGCATTGGGAGGAAGGTCTACTTCAATCCAGACTTCATTGTCTCTCATGGATTGCATCTCCCCATTCATAGCAACTTGCCATTTTTCCTTTTCAGGACTATTTATGGCAGCCCTATAACTAGTAGGTTCATCTAGATCCCCTAGTATAGTTTCCTCACACTCTACGTTTAAACATAGACGTTCAGGAGCTTTTGTAGATCTTGTGGATCTACGAATAGGTACCACTTCAACTTCAAGTGGAGGACCTAAACTTTTAGGTTCCACAGGAAGTGTGCTAGTGCTTTCTGAAGGTGACGTATCTTCTTGATCATTTTCTAGATCATATACTCTCCCACTGAATTCTTGAGATATCAGACTATCCTCAAGAAATTCGCCATACCTAGCTACGATGACTTTATTATCTGGTGGGAAGTAAAAATAGTAACCCTTAGTTTCCTTAGGGTATCCTACGAAGATACACTTAACAGATCTTTGTTGGAGCTTATCAGGTGAGTCACGTTTAACAAACGCCTCACAACCCCAGACCTTTAAGTAAGACAAGTTTGGAGCCTTTCCAGTCCATAATTCATATGGAGTCTTATCAACCTTCTTAGTTGGAATCCTATTCAACACGTGAACAGTTGTTTCCAGGGCATAGTCCCAAAAGGATAAGGGTAGAGTTGTCAGATTAAACATAGATCGTACCATATCCAACAATGTACGATTTCTCCTTTCAGATACTCCATTTTGTTGTGGAGTATAAGGAGATGTGAGTTGTTGGACAATGCCACACTCAGCTAGATAATCCTTAAACTCTTGGCTTAGATACTCACCACCACGATCGGATCGAAGAGCCTTAATCTTCTTTCCGAGTTGTAATTCTACTTCACTTTTAAAAACCTTGAATGTCTCAAAGACTTCATGTTTATGTTTAAGTAAATAAACATAACCATAACGACTATAGTCATCCGTAAAGGTTAGGAAGTAGGTGGCACCGCGCTTTGACACATGTCTAAGTGGACCACACACGTCAGTGTGTATCAATCCAAGTAGATCCTCAGCCCTTTCCACTTGATGTGAAAAGGATTTCCTTGTCATCTTACCCGATATACAAGATTCGCATTTGTCAACTAAATCATCATTGACATTTTTCAAAAGCCCATCATGTTGCAGCTTTTGCATGCGACTCTTGCCAATATGTGCAAGACGACAGTGCCAAAGATAAGACGAATCCAAGTTAGACTTGATTCTCTTATTGCTAATGCCATACATAGAATTATTTCCATTGGATACATGATTTTCCATATCTATTTCAAACACACCATTTAATGGAATTGCATTAAAGTAAAAAACAGAATTTAAAGAAACAGAAATTCCATTATTATTAAATGCGTGTTCAAATCCCATATCCAACAATAAAGAAACTGAAACAACACCTCTAACAATAGACGGTGCATAATGACAATTGTTCAATACTAAAATTAAACCCGAAGGTAAAACTAAGTCAAATGTCCCTATGGCTTCCACTGCTGCACGTATGGCATAGCTCACGTACAAGTAACATTCTCCATAGTTCAGTTTCTTCGCTCCTCTAAGTCCCTGCGATGTATTACAGATGTGAGTACCACATCCTGTATCATATATCCAGGCATTTTGCTTACGAGGAAAGGAAAATAATTCAACCATAAAAATACCTGAAGTGCTCGCGCCATTTGCAGCCTTGGCATTTTTATTCTTGCGACACTCCTCCAACAGCAATGGACAGTATCTCTTCTAATGTCCAGGAGTGTTACAGTGGTGACAAGCAGCCGTATCCTTCTTGGGATAATCCTTCTTGACAGGAGGATTCTGCTTCTTAGGCTTCTGCTGATGGATCACGACCTGTTTCCCTTTATCAGCTTTGCCTTTGCCCTTCTTGTTCACATGTCGCGGCTTGTTGGGCTTAGTGATCCTACCACCTTGAACAACCATTACAGCAGGTGTAGGTGCCTTCTTTGAGAGTCCCTTCTCAAAGTCAATAAGCATTGCATGCAAATCACTTATTGTCTTCCTCGTGCAATGCATATTGAAGTTGCGCACAAACTCACCATACAATTCCTCATTGAGGGATCGATTGATGAGGCCAACTTTCACATCTTGCACATACCCGCATCCGAGTGTATCCAATTGGTCAAGATATCCTTTCATCTCCAATACATGGGCACTCACGGGTTTACCAGCTTCCTGCTTGCATTTTTGCAAAGCATCTAGGACATCATACAACTCAGCCATAGGTGGCTTCTCAAACATGCGTTTGAGTTCGTTTATCATGTCCATAGGGCCATAATTCTCAAAGCTTTTGCAATTGAGTATCCATGCCCGACAACATTAGACAAGCCACATCATTGTGCTTTTCATAGTTGTCATTATATGCTTGCAGTATCTCATTAGATGAGTTGGCAGCAGGAGCTACAGGAAGAGGCTCACTAAGAATATCAAGTCTTTTGGCCACTCTAAGAACAATCCTCAGAGAGCGGTACCAATCATTGAAATTTTTAGTCCCAGTCAGTTTCTCTCTTTCAATCATCTGTTTGAAAGCAGAGGTCATGTTTGACATGTTATTGTCGGGGTGGGCCATTTCTACAGAAAAAGTTCAAAAGTTAGTACTTTCGATAATAAACTTTTCAAGAAAATTAAACACCCATGGTAAAATAACCATTTAATTTTCACTGAAAACTAGGATCCTAATTGACGTCGTTTCATTACATCAGCTTTGGCTGCTAGCAATGAAAGTACTCAATAAGGTACGGGATCACCCAATTGCCAATATCCAATTGCAATTCCTAGAAATCATGAGACTTACATATTATGCCAACCTCAGTTGCAAATGTAAGCATGTTTCATCCCCAAATCTTTATGCCTTGACGCCGTTCCATTACATCAGTTTTGGCTGCTAGTAATGGAAGTGCTCAATTAAGTTAACCAACTTAGAAAACTGTAAATTGACGCCGTTTCATCACATCAGCTTTGGCTGCTAGCAATGAAAGTGCTCAATTTACCCTTAGACTACCACCCTTTGAACATCACATTCAGCTTTGGCTGCTAGTGATGTAGGATGTAACCTTAGGTGTTTCCATTACAGTTGGATGACATATAACTTAAATTTAAAGGGTATAAATTCTTGATGTGTGTAATCAAAATATGTACAAAGATGTTATGCATTCATCTTTGTATCATATATATTTCAAAACCAGTTTACTCATTCGTTACATTAATAAGCTCAAATCATCAAAGTTTTAATTAATGGCGTTGAGAAACTTACAACATTGCCTTAAGATGCTTCGTACAGTATCATGGTGTACTTGGTAAGTCTAAAATTGACGCACAGGCGAGCGGAGAGACAGAATGGAGTCTCTTTAAGGCCACAATTTAATGTGAAACCAACCTTATACCCACTTTATAGTTTGTCAATTTTAGGTCCGCCGCTTCGACCACTTTTGTACAATCGCATCAATTAATTAAACACTTATGATTTTCTTGCTTAAAACAATGTTACACCATTATTGAGTCATGTTTATTTTTTTATATTGAAAAATTACCCTTTGTTATAAACATGTCTACAACATAATAACAAATGCGCAATTAAAAAAATAAACACAAACAACTTAATAATGAATATGCTAATAAATCAATTAATATGTATATGTTGGTCTTAAGACTCCCATTGGTTTTCGAGCTCATTGTATCCAATGGACCACAGACGCCAATTACTTGGCCGCGTAAGTCTTATGATTAACATATACATAACACACAAGATTGATTACATATGCGATTATATGGGGTCTTCCCCAATTTTAGGTCTTCCCTAAAAACCTAATTAATTAACTTTTAGTAATTTTAATTCGTATTCAACAATCTAATTACTAAAACCCCTAGTTAATTAATAATCGCAACAATTAGCACGTAGAACATGTAACACTTAGCATCAATTTTCCATGACAAAACATGCATGTTTTTGTCATGGATTCCCTATATTGCACTTATAATCATGTAACACATATTAACAAGCCAATATTGTACGCATACTAAATTAATGACATCACAAGGTATTCATTAATTTACACATAAAATTGCAGCAATCCTAGGGTTTCTACAAGATTTTATCAAAACCAAAAACCCTAAATCTAATTAATGGGTGTCGACCCAAAAAATAAAATTAGGGTTTACAAAAAAAATCAAAACCCTAGATTACCAATTGCATGTATCTATTCACATAGGTTCAATTTTATGTTTTAGTAATTAATTATCATGTATAAACGGGCTCTTGATGCCACTGTTGGAATATGTGAATCATAAATCTATAAACACATAAACTTATAACATGGAACATCAAAGCATACGCAGCGGATATACAAGATCAATATACATATAATTAATTAACTAAATTTAAATAGATGCGTACATTTTTTATTCCTAGCAAGAACAAGGAATCGTGCACTCCAAGAACAAGGTATAAACCCTAATTTGGGTTTAATGTGGATCGACTACAAGCTAGTCGAATAGGGGAAAATCTCACAAGCTAAAGGAAGCTTGTTCTTCGTTCTTGTATACACGTATTACTAGCGTTTCAATGGGAAAAGCTAGGTTCTAATTCACTAAACAATTCCAACACTTGTGTTCAAGCAAAATCGACAAACCCTAGGAGTTAGGGATAATGTCGATCGACCAAGACTAGAGGAAGAAGAAGAGAAGTTGGAAAGCTAGGGAATTAGGGCTAGAGAATTATGAACACATGCATATGTATTTATAGGCTTCTCTTGGCTTGCTCCCCATTCCAAGAAATCGATCCATAAACCCTAAGGGAGGGTTTCGGCCGAATTTTAGAATCCAAAGAGGATTCTAGATCCTTCTTTCTCTTTATTTCAAATCTAGTCCTTTAACTTAGTATTTAACGACCGTTAACCAAACTCCATTAAATACTAACGATCGTTAAGTGTTTGTTAGTGAAATGAATAAATAAATCATAAAACTATATTTAATTATTCAAACCATTGAGACTCATTCGTAATGTGTGCAATCCCGAAGTCTCGTGTTCGAAACCGGACATACATATATTAATTATTATCCACAAACTCTAACAACATCATCAGGAAATTGTGATCCTTTATGTTCAGTGGATGAAACAAGTTCACAAGATTATGAGGATACTTACCAACCGAAAACTGATATATTAAAAGCTATCGCAATAGCTGGAGCTACTGCAACAGGGGCAGTCGCGATTAATCATTCATGGGTCGCTGCAAACCAGGTCCTATAAGTTTTGTGACGTCTTACTTTATGGAAAGAATCATTTGTGAAACAGTTTTCTAACATGCCTCGTAACATGCAGGATCTTGCAATGGCGATATTGTTTGGAATAGGGTATGCTGGCATTATTTTTGAAGAGTCACTTGCCTTTAATAAAAGTGGAGTAGGTTTACTAATGGCTGTAAGCTTGTGGGTTATTCGGAGCATTGGTGTAAGATATTTTTGCCCTTTTATTAATGTTATCGGCTATAAGCTTCTTTTAGTTTAGTACATGTAACATGAAACATATATATGCACCTCCTTGTTTGTTTATGCTTCTAGTTACCTTTTTTTGGTTAAATATTGTCATGTAGGCCCCGTCAACCGATATAGCTGTAGCAGAGTTAAGGCTGCCCACAATGGGCCTGAATTTTTCGGTCGTTCGAACATGACAACCGATTTGCAAATCGGTTGAGGCCATTGTACAAGCATGGTCGAATATCGGTTGCCGGCCAAAGATTTTGTCTATCGGTTGTGTTTTCAACCGACTTTGAAACACAACAATCTTCCCACTTTATTACCGTTTGTATATTAAAAAAAAAAAAAATTTTTTTTTAAAAAAACTTTACCACTTTTCATACTATAAATACCAACATCAAACCCACTTTCAAACACACAATTTCAAACACAATTCAACAACTTTCTCATCCATATTCACCATGTCAAAGAAAAACACTCCCCAATCAAAAAACCGACGATGTTTCAGTTTTATTAGTTTAAGTGTTTTATTTAGTATTGTAATATTTTTTATTTTCAATGAATTTTAAATTTGTATTTTAAAATGTTTGAATTAAAAAAAAAAAAAAAAAAAAAAAAAAAAAAAAAAAAAAAAAAAAAAAAAAAAGTCGGTCACCACTGTGGCACTTGGGTCATGTCTGGTCGCTGGAGAGAGAAAGCTGACGTGGCAGCCGGAAACATGGGTCATCCAGGGTCACCACTGTGCCCAGCCTAAGAA